>CAEMYA010000184.1:998799-1056567 GCA_903131615.1 Diplodus sargus | reverse complement strand
ATATATATATATATATATATATATATATATATATATATATATGTATATGTATGTATGTATATGTGTGTGTGTGTGTGTGTGTGTGTGTGTGTTTCTGACATCACCAGAGTATGGAAACCTGAGTATTCCAGTGAGAAAACATAAAGATAGACAACATAAACCATAAACGGAACAACTCTTCTTGCTGTGGAGCTGCAGCTTGTCCTCTAACTTAGTTGTCCAGTCGATTTAGAAACTTTTCATGTGTCTGAGACGTTTTTTAAATAAATCAAAATCTTTTCCAATTACATGTTTGAAGGATAATAAATCAATGTTTGTCACTGTAGCTCTCATCCATCTGCACATGAATCTGCAGTATTGCTTTGCTTTTACAACAGTGCTGACGTGCATCACTCACTATTAAAATGCAGTTAGTTTACCTCTAGAAATCATTGTGTACGTCCAAGCACACACTGGTTTACCATTTAAATGCAGTCCTTTATTCAAAATGCTTTTCTAAACTTGAAAACTGTGTTTTGGCACTTAAGCACGCTGGTTTACCCTTGATTTATTATTAACATTAAGTGCACTCGTTCACTTCTAAAACACTTTATAGACTTACTGATTTATGACTTAAATGCATAAATGTCTTTTAAAAAATGCTTTGGTTTATTTTTAAAAACATATCGGTTTACTACTGACAGGCATTACTTATGTATGAAATCCACTGCTCTACTTTCAGAGATGTTTTGTTCCCTTAAACTCACAGACTGTGTCTCAAACGGTCTGGTTTTGTTGTTAAAGCTGCACTAATTGATGTTGTTAAAGCAAATCGGATTACTCAGAGTAATGTCAAAAACAGATTTGGCACCAACTTTGCCTCTTTTAGCTCCTCGTTGTGGAGTTGGTGGAGTTTAAGCAAGATTTATCAAGTCACACTTTGCTTTGAAAACCAAAATTTCTTCAAATCGTATCGCATTTTTCAACAAAACAAGAAAAAGTTTGAAAAGTTGAAAATTGTTTTCAAAGTTTTTGCTTTTTGTGAAAGGTGACATTAAAGTTTAGTTCACCTGTAGTCACAAAACCTCAAGATTTTTTTTTTGGTGAAACTTTTTACAAATGTCACGGTAAGTAGGTGGTGATTAATTACATTTTCTTCGAAATTGCCCCACATTTACGACAATAATTAATTCTAAATTTATGGCATTTCACCTCAATGTTTTTTAATGAAAACATTCTGGTAGCGCTAATAAACAGCCGGTGATTTCTTGAATACATTTCCATTATTACAACATACAACTTCCAACTAGTCTCTGCTTAACATCAGAAACTGGTTGGAAATAATCTTCATCTTCATCGCCTATTTACCTTTACATATCCGGACCTGTTAAGTATTGCCAAATTTTCAAATAAACGCTAATGAATCATTTAACACACGTTAAATGTCAAAAAGCTGATTTTATTGAGGCCACAGTTTGAGACGCAGCCTGTATTTTGTACTTTACTTCTTTATTTGACACTGTTAGAGTGGTGAAACTCTTCTGGTCTCTTTATCATGTTGTTGTAGCTGTGAGTTCAGCCGTACGGTGGAAATCTGCTCCTAAATGACAGTGAAACATGAATGTTCTGGTTTTTTGGGGGTTTTTTTTTGGTTTCTGAGTCTGTGCAGTTTAATGAAGAACTTCAAATACACAACAGGATTTCTTCTTCCTTCAGTGTTTTCCCCTCGACTCCTCTCCTCAGTCTGACCCTGTCAGTGATATTACGAATCCGTCAGTAACATTATGACTCAGTGAAATCATCTTTTCTCTCTTCTCTCCGTTCACTAATATTTAGTCCAGAACAAGTTTGTTCCTCTTGTGTAATCGTTGGTTTTAAGTTTAGGACTTTTGCACTGGTGGTGAAGTCGCAGAAATAAGACGTGAAAAGATCCACAGTGGTTTCATGATTAAGCTCGCTATGTTTTTATGACCTGTCCAGAATCTGTAAAGACTCTTCTTCTGCACCTCATAAACATTATTACAGAAACACTTTTAAAGCCTCTACTTCGGTCGGACAGAGCTTTCCACAGCAGACTTCTGGAAGTGCTTCTGAAACCAGAATTTTTAATTTTTTATTTCACCAGACATTCAGAACGGCAACTTCATTTCTTCAGAAAATTAGTTTTGAATCAATGAAGGCGTAGGCATGAAAAAATAAACTCATACTGAACTTGTTAAACTACATATAAGATCATTTTCCAGCTGATGTGTACCAGCTCAAAGTGCAGCTGATTTTATACAACTGAAGCTGAATTTGAATTCATTTCAAAATGGTTTGAATTCTTTTGTTTTCTGAGACAAAAATTTGCAGCTGCAAATGCCTTAAAGTTGTAGTTTGCAGCCATTTGACAACCTTGTCTCACCAAGACATGTCGCCAGCAAAATTGGCATCTTTTGCTACGAGCACCTTTTCCCCTTACCTCCACATTTTTCTTGCGGTTTTAATAAGTTGAAATGCTTCCATCTTTTCAGTGCAAGACGAACAGTGACACTGCTTTTTCCGCTCCGCCTTTTTGCCCTCAGAAGGCTTTAATGAGGCATTTTTAAAGCAACCTGTAGCGAGCAGTCTCTATGTGCTCGGGCTTTAAAAAGTAAAAACCCTTCAGCGGTTATAAAATGGCTCCTGTTCTGTAACGACTACATTTACTGACAGGGGACATCACAAGTGCCCACCAGGAAGATAGTACTGTACTTAAAGGAGACGGAGCTTTAATAATTACTATGTGTCAAACTGAAATAGGCTTGAACCTTTTGACCCATCATCACACTTGAAAGCATAAAGTTGTTATTTTGAAAAAGTTGCCGTTGATCATTATGACATCATCAGGGCGATAAAACACGCTTGAGGGACGACCTGATTGTCGGGTAAAATCTGTTGAGTGCTCCTTTAATAAAACATGGAGCCCCACTGACTTCGACTGCTGTGAATGAGGATCACGTCCTTATTTATTCTTAGTTATTTTATCTTGTTTTTGTCAGTTTATTCTGTGACTTACATCAGTGCAAAGGTCTAAAAAGTCTAAAACCAAATAAAGACACAAGAGCAGCAGCCTCGTTCAACATGATCTCATGTGATGAAGTTTGGAGTGGTTTGCTGTTTTTTGGTTGTGTATTATACTAAAGCTGGAGTCTGAACACGAGGCTTCAGCTGAGCATGAAACAAGCCAACTTTATAAATATTATACATTTTTGTTGTTGTCGCAGTTGTTTTTATCAATGTTATGGAATCAACACCGCTATAGACATACTGTATGAATATAAATGGTCGTTGCTGTTTTTTACCAGACGCGGCAGTGTAAATGACGTTTCTGAGCGGGCAGACTGGACTCTGTGTTTTCTATTTCTTTACTCCATCAGAACTGAGGAACTGATTCGACCCGACGGTCAAACAGTGAAGTCAGCTGCGACAAGCTAACCCCAAACAGGAAGTAACAGAACAGAAACAGAAACTACAGAAGCTGAGAGCCGCCATGCTAATGCTAATGCTAATTTTAGGGTAGTTGTCTTGTGATCGTGACTTCCATCTATCAAGATTTTGATTTGACTGTCCAGGATTACAGACAATTAGCCTTAATGAACAAGTACGCATTGCTGTTATATTATATTAATAATTTCTTGACGTCCATGTTCTAATTGAACTCTTGCAGATTATCACAGGTGAAGAAATGTACATAATTTAGATTTTTTTACAGGCATATTTTTCTTTGAGATAACAAAAAACTATAAGACGAAAAAATAAAATAAATATGTCATAATTATGAGATAATGTTTGAGATATTTAGATGGAGAAAGGCGTCATTATCTGGGATTAATTATCTAAGAAAACATTTGAGAACTGCAGCTGCATAATTTGTTATCACAAGTACATTAAAAAAAACTTTGAGATAATCGTATGCCAACCTTAAAATGACAAAAATATTTGTTATCTTGACTGCAAAAGAGTTGAGTTTTATGGAGTCTTGAATTTCACAAAATATTAAAAAAATCTGTGCACCCCAAAAAAAAAATATGAAAAGATTGGCTGCATAAAATGTATTTAAAAAATAATGTATTTAATTTTCAGTGGCATAAAGTACAATGAAACTGATTTATGAATATTAAAAAAAACATGATAACCATGGCGGCTCCGAGCTTCCGTATATCACAAATTGAATGGAAGCAATTTAATTTATTTTAAACTAGAATAAGAAAACAGCAGGACAGAGCTGCCAAATCACTTTTGTCTTTACAGCAAGTCCACGTTTGTAGCCTAATTGTTGGTTGGTTATATTTATATAGGAACAATGCTAGTGATGCCTTGTTTTTTGTACAGTTTTATGTACATGGAAGTGTAGGTTTTTAAAAAATGAAGATGAAAAAATATATATATTCAAACAATGTGAAGGAAATCTGACCTTGAACCTGTAGGATTATATTGTCTAAAGTACCGTAGGCTCTATTAAATGTAGGAGTGATGATTCAAGCTCAGAGCGGAGGACGACGACAAAAACGTGTCTCCTCCAATCATCCACCGGCTTTATCGCTTTCCTTTCAGTTCTCTCATGTTCGTCTATCCTGAGACAAACTGTACATTTCTTTGGTTTCTTTGTTTCTTTGGTCTTTAATTTTCTTGGAGGAAGTTGGTTGATGTGTTTGTTCAAACCTCATCTGTTCTCTTTTGATCAGCATCCGCATGTTTGAATTTAAAAAAAATGTGGTCTTTTATTTTTGCTGAGCAAATCAAAGAAATGATATCTTGTAATTATTCCTTCCTTATAGCTTTACAATAAAATACATTCAGTCAAATGAAACTGGTGGCCGTCACTGTCTCTGTTTGTCTCTCCAGTTCACAGGTTGTCATCCATATGGCTTCATCTGGCATCACATTTTCTCAGATTTATCTTGTGTCCTATTGGTTCAGACATCAACTCAGTCAGCTCCATGGTTACCAACTTCTGTCCATAGTTACCGACGTGTGTATATGGTTACAAACAAGTTTCCATGGTTACCAACACTTTCAATGGAGACTGACGTGTTTCCATGGTTACTGACACGTTTCCATGGTTACTGAGATCGTTACGAACGTGTTTTCATGGTTATGACACATTTCCATGGTTAATGACGAGTATTCATGGTTACCATGTGTTTCCATGTTTACTGACATGTTTCCATGATAACGACAAGTCTCCATGGTTACAGTGCATTTCAATTATTACATGCATATCCATGTTTACAACGCGTTTCCATGGTCACTGATACGTATCCATGCTTAACGATGCGTACCCATGGTTACCTTGTGTTTCCATGGTTACTGAAATGTTTCCATGGTAACGACATGTCTCCATGGTTACGATGCATTTCACTTATTACCAACGCATATCCATGGTTACGGCACTTTTCCATGGTTACTGACACATCTTCCTGGTTACGAAACTTTTTCATGGTTACCAACACATATCCATGGTTACAACACCTTTCCATGGTTGCCAACATGGTTTCATGGTTATGGCAGGTTTCAGTGGTTGAAGATGTGTATCCATGGTTACCAAGGTATTTCCATGGTTACCAACGTATCTCCATGTTATCGAAATGTCTCCATGGTTACAGAAGTGTGTCCGTGGTTACTGACACGTTTCCATGGTAACAACATTTTTCCATGGTAATGACATGTCTCCATGGTTACAGTGCATTTCAATTATTACCAACGTATATCCATGATTACGACACGTTTCCGTGCTTACCAGCGCGTTTTTATGGTTACTAACACATTTCAGGGGACAGGCATGTTTCCATGGTTACCGACACATTTCCATGGTTACTGACACGTTTCCATGGTTACGGACACGTTTCCATGGTTACTGACACGTTGCCACGGTTAATGACACGTTGCCATGGTTAATGACAGGTTTCCATACTTAACAATGTGTAATGGTCTGCAGTTAAAAGTCAATGATCAAAGCTTTTGTACACCAAAATCAGAGTGTAAAAGCAGGTTTTAATCTGGCGTTGGATGTTCAAATGAGTAAAACTGAGTATAAACCCAATACTTACATTTAAATGTGAGATCGGCGCCACTTGAGGTTATTTATTTCTTTCCTCTCTTCGGGCATGCAATGAATCTTGGGATATGTGAGGCCATGAAGGGTAGTAGCGGTGCAGCCTCCCAAAAACAGGTAAAAGCAGGCAGCATTTGTGGGGAGCATTTGGAGGACCCTTTGAATTGGGACACCCTTCGTGCGGCGTTGTGACGTAATTGCACTTCAAATGCGCACTCCGAAGGATGCTGCCCCTGAATTGGGACACGGCATGTATTTCAAAAAGGCTCCTCTCTTCACTCTGGCCAATCCTGGAGCAGCAATCAGGCAGCTGAAGCTAATCAGCAGGTCCAACTTGCTATCAATCACACACACACACTCACTCAGAGAAGACTGCTCACACACTAGGAGGAGGAGGGACAGAGCAGCATTACATATACACATCATAATGACCCAGGGTCATAACACTCCTCCTGATATCTATTTCCTCTATCAGCAATGCTTTTCACTTGGATTTCACACAACTTTTATTCCTCATGAAAACTTTTTTTTCATTCTTTCAGACATGAAATTCTTTTTTTTTCTTTTTCCAAAATGCTTTCTTACCCTCCCAGAATGTATTTTTTTATTTTTTTTTATAATTCAGAAATCCCTCCACTTTACAATCCCTCCACTCCTCCATTTTTTATATATTTTTTCTGCCAGAAATGTTGTTTTATCAGAGAAATCAAATCAGAGAAAAACATGACATTTTATCAAAAATGTAATGTAATTGTTTTTTTCCCCTCTTTAGGATTTTTTTTCTTTCTCCCAGGATGTTTTTTTTTCTCCTGAAAAAAATCTTAAATTTGTTAACATGAAAACATGCTTTTCCGAATTCATTTTATTCTTACTAGTGCAGTGCCCGTAGGAAATATGTGTTCCTATAGAAAAGTGGGAGGTTAAGAAGCATTTTCACTGATGGCCAAATGAGGCTGTTTGAAGGTGGAACGTCAGGGATATTTAGGGTATAATTCCAGGGTATAATTGTTCGTTTTTGACTATTTTTGATTTTGCCATTATATTTTCGTTTGTGACTATTTTTGATTTTGCCATTATATTTCACCTTAAAAACTATTTACTTGGTGCGATTATTTTCAGCACAACCTCACATGTGTGACTGTACAGTTATTTTTTCATTTTGACATATTGTATTAACACAATAGACCTAAAATCACAAAAAAAAACATATAATCTGAGTAGAAAAAGTTATTTTTTACTGTGAAAACCACAAATATGTTTAACAAACCATTTTTTATTACTTATAATGCAAATATAAATTGTTGTTTGCTGAATATGTGCATACATTTTAAAAATGTACAAAGTTCTGTTTAACTATTTACATTTAAATGCAGGCAATGCTCAGGTCTGCCTGAGCTCCTTCCAGCTGAATGAAGAGCTGCACTGCCTGCTCCAAATTCAGCTTCTTCTGTTTTGACTCATTAAACAAAATACCGACTCCACTACACACTAGACACACGACACCAAACACTACATAACACACTACTTGCCTGTCAATCATCCGCCGACGTCCCTCCCACAACTTCCTGTTCCTCTACAACCAAACTTGCTGCTTGAACACTTTCGTGACAAAAGCCCATTTTTACCGTTTCTTCTGCACCACACACAAAGCAAACGTGACGGCAATGTTCACGAAAAAGCGTGGCGGACATTATTTACCCCAAGTCCGGTTTTGGACAGGTCGGTGCGTCCGGTCCATCGACTCGGGAGTTGGTGTAGGTTAGCTAGCGGCTAGCAGCTAGCCGCCAGCTACACACGAACATCCAAAGATTCTGATTCCACTTTGTTTTTCCGCGCGTCTCCGCATCTCCTCAGACCCGAACGGACCGGCCCGGTCTTGTTTAGTCTCATTAATCCACAACAGTCAGTTTAGATCATGCACAGAACAGAATGGGACCGAACCGCCAGCTAACTCCCGGTGCAGCTCGCGCTGCCGCAGGTATACATCCGCTTGTTTCTTAATGTGTGTCGTAGTCCTGAGCTCTGCAGTGACTGGCTCTAATGCGCATGTCACTGTGGGGGATTCGATAGACTATGATCCAGAATGTATAAAGCATTTATGAAATAATTCATTAACGGTATCATTGTAATCCAAACAAATCCGCATGGCACACCGTTGAACCAAGCAGCAGCCATGTTGAAACTCTCAGGTCAGTCCGATCCTGATCCGCAGAGATATTTCACACATACACATACATACACACACACACACACACACAGACAGACAGAGGTTCCTTGCTTTTATAGAGAGATTTTTTTAAGTATCAGGAGAAAAAAAATCCGGCACAAAAATGTCCATCCATCCATTGTCAACCGCTTATCCAGAGGCTGGTCGTAGGGGCAGAAGCTTCACAAGCGAGCCCTAGACTTCCCTTTACCCGGCCCCGTCGGCTGACTCTGACTGGGGAATCCCCAGGCGCTCCCAGGCCAGAGAGGATATATAATCCCTCCACCTGGTCCTGGGTCTACCCCTAGGTCTCCTCCCTGTTGGATGTGCCAGGAACACCTCCCTCAGAAGGCGTCCTGGTGGCATCCTCATCAGATGCTCGAACCACCTCAACTGGCTCCTTTCCATTAGTGATGGGAACGGCAGTTCTTTTTACTGTACTGAATCTCTAGAATCAGTTCATTAAAATGATTCGTTCAAAAGATTCGTTCACCGAATCGTTCAGTGCTCTCCAACTCCCTGAACTGATAAACAGCCAAACGATCTGTCATTCAGTTCATGATTGAGCCCTGAGGTTCACGTTCACTTACTGAGGGACGGTGCGTTCATGGACTATAATACACAATCATTCGCAGGAGACGCAGCGCTGCTTTGAGTGGTATACATGCACTGAAACTATTACATGATGAAAGTGTCCTCTGTGCACAGTAAAATCACTTAACAAGATGCTACACGGATATTAGCAACACAGCGCTAATTTTAGCAGTACTACTGAACGAGAATCACCTCCTCTGCCCTGAGTGAGTGAGTGAGTGACACAGCGCCACTCTCAGCACAGTACGCGAACGAGATTCATGTCCTCAGCACCGTGAATCAGTCGTTCGCGAACGACGTGCTGAGGACGTGAATCAGTCGTTCGCGAACGACATGCTGAGGACGTGAATTACGTTCGCGAACGTGATTGACGTGAACGTGAGTAACTTTTATTGTGTAAAATCACTTAACATGATGCTACTGATGTTAGCAACACATCGCTAGTTTTAGCAGTACTGTTACTGAAGGTGAATGTCTCCTCTCTTACTCCTCTGCCCTGAGTGAGTGTGTGACTGACACAGCGCCACTCTCAGCACAGTACGCGAACGAGATTCATGTCCTCAGCACCGTGAATCAGTCGTTCGTGAACGACGTGCTGAGGATGTGAACTGAATCAGCGTGAACGTGACGGCGCTGAGAATCACTTTCGGCAGTTCCACTCCCAGCCGGCATGCTCGCTGCTGAGCTCAACTGAACTGAGAAAGGAACGAATCAGTTCCTCAAGTGATTCCGTTCACTTCGTTCACTCAAACGATTTGTTCTTTTGAACGACACGTTCGCGACCGGCACAACACTACTTTCCATGCAGAGGAGCAGCGGCTCTACTCCGAGCCCCTGTCGGATGGCTGAGCTTCCCACCCTATCTCTGAGGGAGACCCCAGCCACCCTGCAGAAAAAAACCCATTTCGGCCGCTTGTACCCGCGATCTCGCTCATGACCATAGGTGAGGGTAGGGACGAAGATTGACCGGTAGATCAAGAGCTTTCCCTTCCGGCTCAGCTCCCTTTTCATCACAACCGTGCGATGAAGCGCATGCAACACCGCACACACTGCTCCGACTCTCCGGTCGATCTCACGCTCCATCATCCCCTCACTTGTGAAAAAAACTCTGAGGTACTTAAATTCCTTCATTTGGGGCAAGGACAAAAATGTCCCACTCACCTATTGAATTTTTTCTCGTCTTTTTTTCTCACAAATAAATCTTCATGTATGAAGTGTGGGGTGACAAGGGGTGACAAATGAGCGTGTTTTCATCACAGCCAATCAGACTGCTGCAGCAGAGTCATGTGACACGAGAGTGAACACATTCACATTAAAGACAACATTTCTCGTTGTTTTAAAGGGCAACATGACTTTTGGATTGAATTTTTTGTTCCTGATGCCCTCCATCTGTTGATACGAACTATAAACTGTATCTGTCTGACATGTTAACTTAATCGGTGTACTGTAAGGAGCCCCTCGGGTCAAAAACTCCCTGATGTCTTTCTTTAGGACACAACCTTTGTGTCCTCACTAAAGGGGGAAAATGAACCGTGAACAGTTTCCATTGAGACACCCTCCTCCTCAGGCACGTGCACACATAAGGCCCAATGGGTGCTTGAGCCCCTGCCCTTTTTGCCTCGTATTAAAAAGTGCCCTTTTTGTGTTTTTTTTTTAATGAATAAATAAATTCCTGTTGTGCAAAGGGATGTAAAATGGTATAAAAACGCCACTGTTATCTTATCTACCATACGCATTTCCTCATAATACTGAGTTGTGTGTGTTGACCCTAAAGGCAGCAACACACCGGCCCAACCGTTGGACGTCTGAAGTGTTTGGAGAGACTCGGACGAGGTCGGGAACATTTCTGTTCGGTGTGTTCAGCTGTGTCTGAAGCTTTCTGAGCTGCTCGGACGTTTTCTGCTCCGACTCAGCATGCGAGGTCTGAGGAGGAGGGCTGTCGGACGTCTGAGGTTGGCAGTCTGATTGGCGGTGTGCTAGCAAATCAGCGCGGTGTGTGGGAGGGCGGAATACTGTGTGCGCTTTGTTTTTTTATGCACTCCGTTCCGTCATTTGCCGTTTTCATGCTTTGCAGTAGTGACATGAGACTGGCTGTTATTATGTCCGTTCAGGACGAATTAATCTGTGTTCGTTTGGTAATGCCTCTCTGCATGTTTAGTATGCAGCTATCTGAAATAGTTAAGTTTTGTTTTGATTGAAAGTAAAGAGAGTTGCGTGCATAAGCCTCTCGTTTACAACTCACAACACAAGCGCCAGCTGCTTATTGCATCTTATTGCCGGAAGAGAGAAAGAGTCACCAAACTCACTCCACACATCAGTGGTCTCCTGATGGTTATACTGCAACTGTTAGTTTGGACAAATGTCCTTTGTCATAATTTTGGGGGATTTTGATTGGGAGTAATATTCATTAACTTCACTAATATTCACTGTCACCAAAATCACTCCACACATCAATGGTCTCCTGTAGTGATGGGAACGGCAGTTCTTTTTACTGTTCTGAATCTCTAGAATCAGTTCATTAAAATGATTCGTTCAAAAGATTCGTTCACCGAATCGTTCAGTGCTCTCCAACTCCCTGAACTGAACAACAGCCAAACGATCTGTCATTCAGTTCTTGATTCAGCCCTGAGGTTCACGTTCACTTACTGAGGGACGGTGCGTTCATGGACTATAGTACACAATCATTCGCAGGAGACGCAGCGCTGCTTTGAATGGTATACATGCACTAAAACTATTACATGATGAAAGTGTCCTCTGTGCACAGTAAAATCACTTAACAAGATGCTACACGGATATTAGCAACACAGCGCTAATTTTAGCAGTACTACTGAACGGGAATCACCTCCTCTGCCCTGAGTGAGTGAGTGACTGACACAGCGCCACTCTCAGCACAGTACGCGAACGAGATTCATGTCCTCAGCACCGTGAATCAGTCGTTCGCGAACGACGTGCTGAGGACGTGAACTGAATCAGCGTGAACGTGACGGCGCTGAGAATCACTTTCGGCAGTTCCACTCCCGGCCGGCATGCTCGCTGCTGAGCTCAACTGAACTGAGAAAGGAACGCATCAGTTCCTCAAGTGATTCCGTTCACTTCGTTCACTCAAACGATTCGTTCTTTTGAACGACACGTTTGCGACCGACACAACACTAGTCTCCTGCTGCCAGCAATGTTTCGGTTATGAGTTATTGATCCGGGAAGTTCGAATCTATGAATATATTTCCAACTTTACCAAACTCATTGGAGCGACTTGAGACTTTGAGAGTTATAAATCCATTAACGTAACTTCCAAGTGGGGGCACCTTCCTCTTATTCAACGTGCTTAAATTTTAGTCATATTTCAGAAAAGTGTCCATTTGTGCTTGATAAGCTAACTGCTTGTTAACCAGAGTTAAGAATAATCTGACAGCTGTCTGTGTCGGCTTTTTATCTGCCACAACTCTTAAACTTCTTCCAGATATTGAGTTTACTGTGACTTTGCTGTTGTAAACATTGTTGTTCCTACTAACAGTCACAGTAGTCATGTCTTGGTTTTGTCACATTTTTAGATGTGTAGCCTGCATTTCTAGTTTGCACTTGCCCTCCAATAGCCTAATAATAAACCAGTGTTTTATTGCTTTTTAAGAACAGCAGCTGAATTGCATGTCTTCCAAACCTCAGTATTATGATGATGTGAATAAACTCATGTTGACGATACTTTGCTGACACAAAAGAAATGGCAGTTGCATATCACTCACAGCTACACAGGATACACAGCTAAGGAGTTAGCTTTCTATAAGTACTTTGTTTATTCATTTTACATTAATTAATCTACATATTGTGAAAAAAAAAGAAATTGGGCGTGTACTGCCCTTTTCTGACTTTGAGCCCCTTCCCCTCTATAATCATGTGCACGTCCCTGCTCCTCCTCTTCCTCCTCCTCCTCCTCCTCCTCGCCCCAAAATGTTTCTGCACCGCTCCGAGTGACTTACGGTCCTTACAGTGCCGCTTCTCCTGATGTTCCTAAGGAGCCATAAACGCCTCGCCTCTGCTCCTCCGTTATTGGATTCCACTTCAGGAAATTGACTCGTGAATCCTCAAGTTGCAGTGTGTCGTGCCCTAAAGCGAGACACCACCCAATCACATTTCAATAAAAACAAACGCTGTACGCGGCTGCCGCGTATGAGGAATATCAAAACGCACTCGGAGGAAGGCGCTTATGACACACTGTGCTTATAGCGCTGTTGCATCGCATTACAGCAGGAAATTGAAATTCGGGGCGAAATGATTAAATTCATTGCCACACAACATTTCTGGGAACAACAAAAAGAAAATATTATCACAGCTTGTTTTGAAGAGGATGACACAGTTGCAGCAGGTTGCTTTTCTCTGCCTTCTGTCTCCCCAAAGGTTTCATCACTTTACCCTATTTCTCCTCTTCTGTTTTTCTGATTTAGGCTGTTTGTCCTCACATCCCTCCTCTCCTCCTCCTGTCCTCCCTCCTCCTCCTGTCCACCTCCTTCATTTTTTTCCCACCTTCTTTCATCTTAACTCCTCCATCCTTCAGTCCTTCTTCATACCCAGATTTCTCCTTTCCTTTCTCCTCATTTCCTCCTCAGCCTATTCATCTTTTTTCATCCTGCCTCTTTCCCCTTTTCATCTTTTTACACTCTTTTCTTTCATCTCAAATTCTCCTTACTCAAGCCGTTGCTTCCTTCCTCATTTCCTCTTTTTCCAGCATGTTCTCTCTTGTCTGCATCCTCTTTCTTTTCATATTTTCTTCCATATGTCCTCTTCCCTTTACTATCTTAGTTTTTTTATCCCCTGTCCTTTCTTTACCAGCTCTTTTATTTTTACCTCTCTTTTTCATTTTCTTTCCTTCTTTTATCCCAATTTTCTCATCTCTCCTCTGCTGCCTCATTCCCCTTTTGTTTTTTTCTTTGTCTTTCTTCCTTTCTCCTTTCTTCCTCCCTCTTCTCTACTACATCTGCCTCCAGTCTTTACGTCCTCCTATGTTTCCTCAGTTTCTTCCTCCTCTTCACAGCATTTCTTCCTGGTTGCCGCTTCCCTTAAATAATCTCTCCTTCCTTACCCCTTTCCCCTCTTCCCATTTTCTGTCTCTCACCCCAACTCTTCCTTCTTTCAGTCCCTCCTTCCTAACCTGACTTCTCCTTTTCTAACTCCTAATAGAGGAAATGTCCTCTATTTGTTCTCTTCCTTATCCCCTTCCTATTTTCTCTCCTCACCCTTCCATCTCAATTCCTCCTGCGTACCTCGCCTCCTCCTCATCGGTCCTTGCTCACCACCTCCATCCCTTCCTCTGCCAACTCCATCCTGCCTCCTTTATTTGTCTTTCATCTCCTTTCACAATTGCTCAAGTCCCATCATCCTCCCTTGTGTGTACTTTCTCTCTCGTTTCCTCCCTTACTTCCTCTTCTCCTCTTCACACCCCTTCTCTTAATCCTTGTCCATCCATCAGCCATCTTTCTTTTCCCCTTGTTTCCTCCCTTCCTACTCTTTACCTCCACTTGTTTACTTCCTCCTCCCTTTTTCCTGTTTCTCTCTTTCAGTCTTTTTCCTCCTTTCCTTACTCTTCCCATCATCCCTTGATTAGCAGTTATTCTTCCGCATCTCCTATCCCACCGCTTCCTTTCTCTTCCCCTTTCTTTTTTGCTGCTTTCTGTCTTTCTACTTTACTGTCCATCATAACTCTATCTTGCTTCAGCCCTTCTCTCCTCTCTTGCCTCCTCCCTTTGTTTTGTCTATCTTCCTTCCTATCCCTCTCTTCCTCTCTCCTCTCTCTCTCTCTCCCTCTCTCTCTCTCTCTCTCTCTCTCTCTCTCTCTGTGGTTATTGTGGAAGCAGGAATGTGAAGCGAACTGAAAACAGGAAGCAGATGATAAAACAATGATGCAAGATGAAACTGTATCGATTCTCGGCATTGAAATCAGGTCGCAGCAGCGGCAGAGCAGAACGAGGAATTAGAGTCGAAGAACACAGGAAGTCAAATATGCAGAAGCAGCAATTTCAAGGTGATAAGGGCACATTAAGATGAATGTATGAATGAGAAATAAGACTCAGTGTGCAGTGAAATGGAGCTGGTATCTCCGGGAACATTGGGATCTCCTGGAGAATTTAAAATAAAGCTCCTGGACTGTTTTTTTTTTTTTTTTTAAATGTGGCCAAAAAAGTAGAAGTCAGACTTTTCTTCACTGGAGAGCTGCTGCAGAAAAGTGATGCTGAAAGCCTCTTTCAGATGGCTTCACACCACAGTCTGAGTTGTGGATGAAGAGGAAGATGAAGAGGAGGAGGAGAGTGGTGTTATGTGGTCAGGAAATACATTTTTGGCAGACAGAGAAAGCGAGAGAGTGCCGGGAGGACAGAGAGACTTTTGTGTGATTGGTATTAAGGCAGACTGTCTGGCAGGCGGTGGGTGGGAGGTGATGGATGTACGGGTGGAGGAGATGTTAAAGAAGAAGAGAAAGCAGCAGCAGAACTCCAGCAGGCTGTAAAGATGCTAATGAGGAAGTGATGATGCAATCTGAGGCGTCGACAAAGAGGAAAATGACAAAGGAAAAGAAATGGAACAGAAAAACAGCCCCATCTCAGAGAGGCTGCATTAATATGAATCTCATTTATAAACATATTTACACCTCAACGCAGCCTTTGATTAGTTTAGGTTCAGTTTTCAATTTCATCCTGTGACAGTGTTGTGCTTGTGATCGTATTAGAAAGATTGGAGATGTCCTGACATATTGTTTTTAGTTCTACATACACAGCATGAAATTGTCCTCGGTCTCATTAAAAACACATGGTTTTGTTGCCACATAGAGCGACAGCTGAAAACTGTCACACCAAGTTTCATCAGCACAAATATGTCTGGAGATGTCTCGACTTACTATCAAAAAGATCCCATTTTTGTCAACACAAGCACAGCACAAATTGTCCTGACGGCAATGTCATGCCTACAGATGTGGTGAAGAAAAGTTCTTGGTTAGGTTTAGGAAAAGATTGTAGTTTGGCTTAAAATAACTACTTTATTATTGTAACTTCACTTACAAACATACCTACATTATCCACGTAACTACAGTAACGTAACATACAGGATGTAACTTAACTACATTGGTAATCTAAAATAACTTGCTGTAGATTTTTGGTTTGACTTGGTTCTTGAACACCAGAGTCCTGGGTGAAAGTCAGCTGACCATCCTGTTCCTGACATCTCGATATACTACTTTGCCTGACTTCCTCCTTTGCTGCCTTAAGAAATGCAACCACCTTCTATAAAATATGCTTTAAATATTACGTAGATTCTTGCTTCAACTGCTTTTAAATGTAGCCGCGCCGTCGTGTTTAACATTCAGTTTCAGGTATTTAAGCATGCTTGTAAACCATAGCTACACAGCACGAGTGATCGGCCAAAGAAGCTCATCAGTTGTGGTATAGTCTCATCTTTGCAAGAATTCATCCAAATATCAGTGGTTTTTAAATCACTCCAAGGGTTCCGGTTGAATTTAGTGTCATGCTGTTAGAGGACACTGAGCTGCACGGATGAGCATCTGAACCAACCACTCTGTATAAAAGCATGTCCTTTCTTCCCTCTGAATGTTGCATGTGTATGTGTGAATTAAACCAGGACCTTATCAGAGCGCTCCCAGCCACAAGTGTTCCCATTGAAATGCAAGGCGTGATGTTTAATCATTATAAGCGAGATCTGCGGCGGCCGGGCTAATCTCCATTTTAACATTTCATACAGCGCCTGCAGTTATGTGCCTTTTTCCTTTCCTTCCTCCCGCTGAAATGACGAACAATGGCTCTCCTTTTTTCACAGCGGTGAAGTGGCTGTGGAGAGGAGGCAGAGCGCTGGTCGGCAGCGTTAACAGCAGCTAACAAACTTGACCTCGGCAGGTTCATGCAAATGCACAGTTAGAGGGAATAATGGCTGCTGCTGCTGAAACACGACTCGGAGCTACACCACGCTGCAGAGGCAGACACGCCGCCACAGTCACACTCAGAGCCTTTCAAAGGGATGAAGATCAGCCCCAGGATCATTATGCATTACAAACTGCCATTTACATTAATGCATTAATTATGGTTTATGCAGATTACGGGACATAAAAACAGAGACAGCCGAGCAGGAAGCTTTGTCTTCAGCTACTGAGCGATGAGATGGATGGTACCACAGAAAACTGAGGGGGTGAACAGAGTTTGCGTGGTCAAATTCTCATGATGTTTATCTGTGGTCTGCTTTACATATTTCGTACATACACGTAGATCGGTCTTTTACTTTGAAATGCTGAGTGAAAACAAGGTATACCAGGTGCAGAAAGGAAAAAGCAAATTCATCCATTCATGTCATGTGAGCAGGAAGAACAGAAACTATGTGAATGAAAATGATGTTTTCTGTCGTGTTATGTGTTTGTTAGCAGGTAATTCTCTTTAGCTATTTTGTAATTGGTCAATATTGTTTGTTTTACTGGCTGTAAACAACAACAACAAAAAAATAAATAAGTAAAGACTGCTTACTTTCCCTATTTGTATTTACAGCTGCAAGGCGCACTTACTGTAATGGCATGTGCAGTGTGGAGGCAGATAGCAGATACCAGAAGGCAAATGTCTCTTCCAACACCTCCTCTTGCAAAATATTCACTACTTTGCAAGTAGTGACACATGTAAAGTAGTCATTACTTCGGGGGAGTATGTTAGTGAGTCTTTCTGAACTAACTGCCACCATCTGAGCCAAGGCCTCCCTAAAGACTAGGTATGGCCGTGGTTTTCTCAGGCTGCACTCTGAGTGGACTTTGTTCCTCAATAATTTGTGTATTTAACCTCGATATGTGTTTGGACGGTGATATTCTGCCTCATAGGACTGTTTGGGTGGTTTTGTGAGAACACATTTCTGCTGGAAAAAACGTTGGTCTTTAGGTGATGAGAATATATTCATGATGAGCCGGCTGAGTGGACCTCTGGCACATATTTAAAGTTTTGTTTCATGGCTTTGTACTATCAGACTTGGTGAATGTATTGTTTTTAGGTATTGAGAATTATATTTCCACTTTCCAGTAGCAGTTTGGTTAAATCTAGGTAATACAAATGCATGGTTAGGTTAAGGAAAAGATCATTGTCTTGATTTCTTCAGTAAGTTGGTGAGGATGGATGGCATGGACCGGTTCAGGGATATCTGGATACAGAAGTCAGAAGCGGAGCCTGGATCATTAGTATGAAAGTTCCTCTGTGGTGCATGGAGCCAAACAAGTTCAACTTTCTGATCATAGGGCTCACAGAGAGACCAACTGGCAGAGAGGCTAACTTCCAGTTTAGTTGGGGCATCTCCTCTAGACTTTTCAAATGCCATCAGACTAAATGGAACAAATTCTGATGATGAAACTTGAAGGGGTGTGATGCTAAAAAAAGAAGAAAAAAAAAGGTACCCTATCCTGTGAGAGGTTCTGTGAATGGAAAGATCTGTACCCGGAGGCGGGGCTTGGATCTGCAGATCTCTACAGTACCGGACCCCTTCCTCCTCCTCCTCCTCCTCTTCCTCCTCCCTGGTGTGTGTGATATTGGCGGCCTCTCTCCATCACTGTCGGCCCCGGGGCAGGCCGCTGAGGAGCCCGCTGAGGAGAGAAAACAGTGGAGGGGACGAACGGAGGGATAAGGAGCTGGAAGGAGGAATGGATGGATGGATGGACGGAGAGAGTGGGGGGGAGAAGGAGGGGGTGGGGTTGTTTCCCCTCAGGGCCTCCAGAGGCAGCGCTTGTATCAATCACTCGACGGGAGGAGTGTGAGATTCTGACGGATGATATCCCCCAGCACAACGCCTCCTCCTTCACCTCCTCCTCCTCACTCTCTCCCTCTCTCCCTCTGACCCTGCATGGATGAACCTCCCTCCATTCCTCGCTCTGTCCATCCGTCCTCTTCATTTTTCTCTCCTCTGTTCCTGCATGAACGGACTCCAGATAATACAGTTTTTCTTCCTTTACCCTCCTTGATTCCATCCGTCCTTCCTGCCTTCATTCATGACTTCCTCTTCTTCCTTCCTTTCCCCTTCACCTTCCTCTTCTTTCCTAGCCTCCTTCTCATTTCACAACTGTCTTGCTTCCCTCTTTTTCGCCATACTGTACTTTCAGTCCACTTCCCTCTTTTCCTCCTTAATCTCTGTTTATCTACTAAAATTCCTCCTTCCTCAGTAAGGATCTTTACAGAGCAATCACACGTTTAAAATATTATAAAAGTCATTTATAAATTATAAAGTTTACATGTTTTGGGTAGGACGCAGTGATGCAACTGCTGTAAATGTATATCTGCACAGATGTACACAGCAAAAATGATGATCTGAACTAGATAACGTTCAGACGGACATCAGTCAGAGTGATGACCAGCAGGTGTAAGAGTGACGTTGAGACTTTTGGCAAAATCAACGAAATATAACATTAAACTTAGCCTATCAAAGGTCAATCATTAAGTCCTAGCACAAGACAAAACATCAGAGACAGACACATGGTAATCTCCTGTCTCTGAATTCTCCTCAAAGTATGTCCAAGGTATACATTTGTGCCAAACGTGTCATAAAACATTTGCATTATATGCTTATCAGCTGACTTTTACATTAGGTAAGTTCAGTAGGACATGGAGGTCCAGTAAGGCTGCCAAACAGCCGACAGCAGTTCGAGTCAGCGGTACCACTTGATATTTTCTAACCCTAACTAAGTTGTTTTTGTGCCTGAACCTAACCAGACCATAAAGAGAGAAATTGAAAATTCAACCTGAAAAACATAAGGCTGCAACATAAAGACACGTTCAGTTTGAACTTATCTGTGGTCAGCTAACCTCCTCTGACTGGACTGACTCTCGCCTCCTCCTCCTCCTCCTCCTCCTCCTCCTCGTCGGGCCTTTGCAGCTGACAGGTGGCCCAGTGTTTGTGGCCAAAGCAGCCGCTTGGTGTCACGGTTCAGCTCTGTGGAGGAAACTGCAGGAGGAAAAGACCTGTCAAGACCAGCTCTGGGGAGGCGCAAGGTAAGGTGAGGAGGTGCTAGGTGATGTGAGGAGGCTCTCGCTGAGTGAGAAGGGATACAGCAGAGGAGCAAAAGGTAAAGGAAAGAAGCCCAGGTACAATCAACACAGACAGCAAAATCGGAAAAAAAAGGAGAGGAGAGGTGAGATAACTTAGGAAGGAGGAAAGAAAGAAGAGGCAAAGTGAGGAGAAGAGGTTATCAGGAGGAGAGTAGATAGGCCTAAATGATTAAGAAAAAAGTTAACAGTAAAGAAAAATAAAAGAAGAAGAGAGGAGGAGATGGAGGAGATCAGCGGGGAGGTGAAACAGCAGTTAAGCTCTAATCTCTCATCTCCCAACGGCAATTCAATGGTAATGATGACACCAGCAGGAAGTTTCCACCCAGCACGCCTCCTCCCGCCTCCTCTTCCGTTTCCTCTTCTCCCGTCTCGTCCTAGCTTATCGTCTCTTCCCCTTTCTAATAGTTTCCTCTTCTCTCCTCTCTTCCTGACTTTTCCTGTTCCTCACCATCCTGCTCTGTTTGCTTCTGTTATCTACTCATCTTTTCTCTGCTTTCCTCCAGTTTCCTCATCTTCTCTCTCCCCTCTCTACTTCCCATCACTACTCTTATTATTATCGTCCTCTTCTCCTTCTCCTGTATTCTTTCTCCTCTTCTTAGTCCTCTTATTTCTCCTCATCAGTCATTTGCTCATTTCTCTCATCTCCCTTCCCGTTATACCTTTATTACCTTCTATTATCCTTGTTGCTGCTCTTCACCCCTCATCTCTTCATCATCTTGCTCTGTTCCTTTTTTCTTTCTCTCATTTTCCTCTTCTTTCAGTTTGCTTTCCCCATCATTTTCTTCACCTCTTTACTCTTCCTGTGCCTTTTTACTTTCCTTTCTTCTCATCTGACTCCCCCTTTACTACTCTCTTTATTTTCTTATCCCTCCTTCCCTTCTCCCTCTGGAGTACTATAGATCAGATCTTAAGTCCTCCTCTCCTTCTCCTTTTATTTCTCATTTTCCTCTTCCTCTTCTCTAGACTCCACTTCTCTGTTCCTTTCTGTACATTTTCTCTCATGATAAGTTGCCCTCCCTTGTATCCTTGCTTGTCCCTCTCTTCTTTTCTTCTTTCCTCTCCTGGTTCCTCTGCTCTCCTTTTCTATTTATTTCTCCTCCTCTTTCTCGTCCTCTTCATCTTCTCCTCCCTTGTTTTGCCTTTTTCCTTTTCTGTTAACTTTCCCATACTTCCTCTCACTTCGTCTCCATCCCTTTTTCCTCTCATGCTTTTTCCTCTTTCCTTTTAGCCTTTCCTCCTGTCATTTCCTCTTCATCTTCTCCTCTGTTCTCATTTCTCTTTCTCACCTCTTCTCATCGTCTCCTTCCTCATATCTTCTTACCTTCTGCTCTGTTCAGTTTCCTATTATTTCTTCCTCTCCTAGACCTTTCTCTGCTGTTTCGTTATCCTCCTAATCATCTTCTCATCTCCTCCTCTGTTCACTTTTTACTCTTCCTGCTTTCCTGATTTGTTTCCTCCTCTCCTCCTTGCATGACAAACAAAATGGTGAGTATTGCGGTCCTCTTTCACCACTCAAGGTTTCCCCTCCAACTCCATCTCCAAGGTAACCTGCATCATGATCATCAGCCTTTGTCCTCATCATCATCATCATCACGGCACTAATGAGGCTAATTCATAACCAGCAGAGATCGTAGTCATGCATCATCTGCAGCTCAACCTCGGCAGGTGAAGAGGCGTGAGGCGCGACCCCGGCCGGTCTGGTCCGTTCTGCTGACCTTCCAGACGGGCCGCCATGCCGGCAAACGTCCGGCGAGGTAGTGGGAGGTGGGCGGATGCTGGTTGGCTGCCGGCGTGGCATTGAGGGCGGCTGACCTTGGAGGAGAGGGAGGTGGAGTCTCTGTTCTCCGTCAGTTAGTGTGACAGCTGAGCCTGGAGGAGACTGAATCATTCACTTTACATCATTAATCATATCGATCAGATTTGGCATCTGAGACAACGCTCAATCACAGCAAACAGCCGATCCCCATCAGGACACAACACATGATCTAATATTAGCTTAAACTTCATACATCTAAATACTCATATCTCGCATATACAGGCCTGAAGTCTAATCCCACCCATTCCCTCACATTGTGGAAAGACAACAACATTTTAAATCCATCTGTCAGTGCTTTTTGACTTCCTGTCTGCGTCTCTCAGCGTCAAGCCCATTGGTTCCAACTCAAGACAACGTTTAAAACGTTAAAATAAACTTAAACATTTCACAGAATGTAACAGAGGAAATAACAGTTGTGACAGTCCAAACCCTCTGTCAACCTGACTGCACAATAACTGAGCTAACATGTAAACCGCAAATACAAAATAAACAGAGCATATGTTATGAGGCTAGATGTGAAACGTGTGGTCTGCTGTGCACAGGGTATCTTTCTTTTTTAACAAAACATATAGCTTCATTTTCCAAAAGTTTCAGTAGTTTCCTAAAACAGCTGCTCACTTTAGCTTTAATCAAATGAGCAAGAGTAAATTGTATGGAGGCATTTGGTGGAGACTATTTTAAGCGCTGGATTACTCCACATTTGGTGGTTCAGTGAGTGTTCTGGGCAGCAGGATGGTGGAACTGAGTCAAAATAAACTACCGTGGCCGTGTTCATGCAAATGAAAGGACATGTGTGTTTTTAATAGTTTTTGGACAACAGTTGAGATCTATGGCACAAAGCAATATCATGCTTTGGACACTCACACATTTCCATGATCAAAAAATAGCCATTGTTCAATCATTACTCAGCAAGTCAAGCTTTGGACACCTTTACAAAACCAAAAACCAAGAGTCACATTGTAAGGAATGGGTAAAAATGTGCAACATGGTTGTCCACATAAACTTACTTTAATACAAATAATAAGCTAATAAAGAGCAGCAGAAGCTGAAGTAAGCAGCTTGTTGGAAATTGACCTATGATGCCTTATGAAATGAATGGATGTTTTACTTCATGTATTTCTACATAGAGCATGTAAAGAATGGTATGTGGGTTCACTCAAATGAGCAGACAATATAAGTGTGGTACTTAATTACAGCATCCAGAGTCCAGTCTGCAGGTTAACTAGTCTCTCTGTCCCTGAAGAAGAACCAGACAGCAGGTCTCTGCAGCTGTTAACCGGCTCCTGGTCCTGGTCATGAGCAAGATGGTGGACAGGTGCCCAGCAACAGTGTTGTCTCTACAGAGAAGTCTGGTGATTATGGTTATGAAGCCAAACAAGCTCCTCTGTGTGATCTTCTGTGTTGTACGGCCCATAGAGCGTGAGCACAAGACACTTCCGTTCTGCCGACCGAGCTGGCGAACTACTGGTTTAGCACCTAGTTAACTTCAATAGGGATAAAAAGATTTAACTGTGCAGCTCTATCTGGACTTTCAAAATTGTATCATCAATTTTAAAATACATCATCGGTATCACGACACAGACGGATTTATTCAGTCAAGCGACCAAATTTAGGTCAGGCCCCAGTTTCCGCTCACTTCAATCAACCACCTCAACCAATAAATGATCAGTATTGCTCTTCTTCACACATACCACTTCCTCTTACAACCATTGACTCTTCAAAATAACACACATCATTTATAACTATGCCACTGCATCTTTTTAAAACGTATGTATTGCATTTTAGCTTTAGCTAATCACCCCGGAACTAACTTTATAATCGTATTTGGGGAGTAAGAGAATACCTGTAACACGTAAAAAAAAACAAAGGTAACTGTATTCTGGCAAATGTACAGACAAAAGATAGTCAGTAATCAGATTACATTCAGTCAAATAGGGGATTACAAACAGGATTACAATTTTTCAAAATATTTGTGTCCTTTTAAAACACAAACACAAATAAAAGAACACAAACATTTTCGTGAGAAATTATTTTACATACATTGAACAATTATTGCACAAGTTCACATTCAGATTTGCACATATTAAAATTTCGTCCACAAATTCATATTGTTCAATACAGGCACACAAACATGTGTCAATTTTTTTTAATCTGTGATGTGTAAAATAGGATTTGTCCACCTGTAATTAAGGATTTGTCAATGTGTGAGTGTTGTGTTGTATTTGTGGACACACAACTCATAGAGTATGTGACCTAAAATGTACTGATACACATACACAATCACTGTATACAACTACAAATTCCACTGTTACAGGTGCTCAAACCTTTTGCACCAATAATACCTTCATAACATTTGTATGTCTACTTAGAACACTGTTGTGCAATATTAGTGCTAACTTCTGTCTTGCGGTTAAAAAAAGATTTTGCTGTGTAATACAGTATGGATCATCAAATCAGACAAATAGCTTTTGTCTTAGTGTTTTCTGCATCATTACGTAGTGCTGAGACAGAATTATATCATAGACATAATAATCAAGTGCATATTAAAGACCTTGTCAAAAGCTCTTATTTCAGTATGTTATTTGAAGACATTAAAAAATCAGTCAGAGTTTAAGGTTTCAAATAACTTGCAGTATTCAGAATACTCGATACTAGATTTATGTGTGTTGTGTTAGATGTGGCTAACACTGGAGGAGCAGCTACAGAGGTGTGGTGAGAGGTCAGTCTGTAGTTTGTAGACTTCAACTGACGCCAACTCGAGTGAAATCACCAGAGGTCATTTACCCACGCAGCTTCCTCAGGAGACACTATAGATTGATACTGCTTTTTCATTGTAGATCCCTTTTTATGTTAATTAGCTAGCTACGGCTGGTAAAACTGGCACTGTGTTGTAATTTCAGCATAATAAAGTCAGCAGTGGTTGACAAGAAAAAGAAAAAAAACGATTCTGTCAGTATTAACCTTTTTATAATTTTGAACCATTGTTATCATTACAAACAACCAAATGCAAAGGTTGACAGGTGTGACAACATTAACTAAAGGGAGACACTGAAGGACAGGTCAGCGTGTTGGCCTTTCAGTATTCATGTATAATCTTTACAATCTTTGAAGCGACAAAGTAGACTAAAAGCTCAACATGAGGCATGAACCTAAGTGAGTTATTGGATGTATGATAAATTATTGGTCATCAACCATCCAGTTCAGAGCCGACTTCAGTCCAGATGCATCTTCTGTTATACATTGTAGGATTTTTTCCTTTAAATCTATTTCTGCAGAGTTTTTAAAGCTTCATCATTTTCCCCCACTACTGTGATGAAACCCACCAGATTAAATGTGGACTCAACACAGACCCAATCCATTTCATCATTACACATTCGTCTACTGCGCCTTTCTATTTTATTTTCATCAATCTGTCCTTTCAATACAATCCAGAGGCAGACTTTTAGCTGGATTATGTGTGTGTGTGTGTGTGTGTATGTGTGTGTGTGTGTGTGTGTGTGTGTGTGTGTGCGCTTTCTTTTATTTCTGTGTTGGTTGGTTGAAATATCCACAGACAGTGTTCATCTCCATCAAGGCCAGACTTTCTTTTTGCTGGAGATGACAAACAGCCATTGTTCACATCTCTTTACTCTAGTCAGTCCTCTTCTGATCTTTGATTCTCTATATTCACTAAATATACAGAACATTCTCTCAGTATTTCTCTCACCTCAGTTGTCGAGTTCTTCTTCCAAGGCTAACAGAGTGTACTTGCGGCTTACACATACTTTAGTCCATTATATGTTTGAAACACTTCACCTTCCTGTTGAATGTTTGTCAAATTGTCAGTTTAGTCTGATTTCCAGCCTCACAGACAGCCATGGTTGCACTTTACTTCAGCTGACTGTGAAAAATCCACTTGATAAAACTTTCCAGTTGCTGCAGCCAGATGATTCGTCACAGTCAACACTTGCTGCTGACCACATCTTGAGGTTCTGAGCATGTGAAAACCCATTGTGACGTCATCCATATGCTTGTGGAGTGGCTTTTTGAATCCACGAGTTTGGAACTGCGCCATCTCAGTTTATTATTGAAAGGTACATACGTTCTTAACTTCAGTCATATAGGTAACATGAACGTTTTACCCTAAACCACATGGTTTTCCCAAAGATAACAAACCTGTTCTGTTGCTGCTAAGCCTTGGGAGTCATTGGCAATCATTGGCTAATCAGTCATTTAGGTATAAATATGTGTTGCGGTTGCTTTTTCAGGCCTCGGTCATGGTGGCAGCAGGCTAAGCAAAACAGAACAGACGTCCCTCTCTCCAGGAAGCTTCTTCAGTTCTTCCATTGGGATCTTAAGCCGTTCCCAGGCTAGATGAGATATATAATCCCTCCAGTATGATCTGGATCTCCTGCCACTAGCACGTGCCCAGAAAATCTCCAAAGGGAGGCACCCAGGAATCATCCTGATCAAATGCAAATACCACCTCAACTGGCTCCTTTCGTGTCGTGTCGCAGCTCCTCACCCTCTCCACAGTGAGCCCAGCTGCCCCATGGAGGACACTCATTTTGGCTGCTTGTATCTCTGATCTCAAGCAGCTGAAATGAGTTTCCTCCAACCACATTACTTCTGCATTATTCCTGAGATATTTTACTGAAAGTTGTTGTTCTCTCAACTTTAAGTAGTGAATCAATGAAGCTGTCACTCACACATCAGAGGGCGATACACAGAGATGAAACAAACATTTGAATAAGAAATAAAGTTATTGAGGAGATTTCTAAAAAGCTGAGGATAAACAACACACAAGAAATAACATTTTTTTTTCATAGAAAGTCACGACTTCCTGTAGTTTTCATGGGGTAAAAAGACACAGTCTCCAGAGAGTTTCAGTAAACCGACAACATTGCAGCCGCATGCAGACACAGAGACACCTACAGCTCCTCTGCTGATCTACCAGAGAAAAGATTTACAATTCAAACCCCAGAAACTGCATTTCTGACACTTTCATTTCTGTGCTTTCTTTCTTGTTTTCTTGGCGAGTGAGGGGAGATGAAGCCAGCTGTGGTGGTTTGGAGCAGGAAGTTGTTGTGGTGGAGTTTAGGTAAAGAGAACATGCAGGAACCAAAGGAAGCACAACACTGAGAGGAAACAATCGAAGAACAGGAAAAACAAAACCACAAACAGAAACTACATGTGCGGTGCATTGATTTGTGTTTGAGTTTGTGATGACAATACACACACACACACACACAGGGTTGTATACTCAGGAGATTCTGCAATCTATGCCATTTCCTGCTGTAGTGAAATATTTGTATTCCCTGTAACAGCCGAGGGCGGCGGCAGAATTTATCTTCACATCCACATCTGAGCGTCTCGGCTGCCAAGCCGCCGCCCGGCGCCACTGCCGCCGCCTGCTGCCGCTGCCCGCCGTGCTTAAAAATCTGCTCTAATAAGCAGAGCTGGCTGCTGAGGCACTGCTCAGTAAATATTACTCAGTAAATATTACGCTTACCAATCAAAAACGTCACCGTTCCAATATGACTCCCTCTAAATATCAGACTGGAGGCTGAGTTATACCGCTGCATGCCCTTATTCATTCTCCTCATAATTAGTCATTATTCGCTCACATCCAGCCAACGAACCGACTCTCTCCGGCTGGAAGTTTCCTCTCTGCTGTGATGAAAAATGTTGGGAAAGTTTCCTCTCCTCTGGCTGAGAGTTTTTTTTTTCCTCTCTGCTGTGGAGATTTGGAACCCAACTGTGTCAGATTTCATTACATTCTCTCAGACTTAATCACATTGGCTTTCCTTTCATTTGTCAGCTTGTTCGTCATTTCTTTCAATATTTTTCTCATTGTCAATAAATCTCACACCTGACCAAACCAACAATGAAATGATCATCCTAACAAGTATCACGTGTGTATCACAGCCTGATTTGCCATCTTCCTCTGGGCCATAGAACTTCATTTTTGTCTGACATGTTTTTTGTTGGCACAGTTTACTTTTGGTTTAAATTGTAAATAAATAATTTACATTTTCTCCTACTTCTGTCGCCTCTTCATTTACCTCGGTTTTAAATTGAATGAGTTACTCCCCTTAAGCCCCCCCACACACCGCCCAGACGTCCAACTGCCTTATCCGACCACTCTCCGACCACTCTGTTGCCTCTCTTCTGACCCGTTCAGCACAAAAGTTGCATTGAAACACACCGCTTTGACGTGCTGCCAGCTCCACAGTAGTGTGTATGTTCTGCGCTTGCGCGAGATGCAGTAAGCTAGTGGTGCACACACAGTATTCCGCCCCTTCCACACACCGCGCTGATTCGCTAGCACACTGCCAATCAGAGAATCCAATGGCTCAGACATCCGACAGTCGGAGCAGACAACGTCGGAGCGGCTCCGAAAGCTTCCGATGCAGCTCAACACACCGAACAGACATGTTCCCGGCCTCGTCCGAGTCTCTCCAAACGCTTCAGACGTCCAACGGTTGGGCTGGTGTGTTGCTGCCTTTACCCCCTAGACATTTGAGGGATGTTACGTACTCAAGACCTCAACCCGTATTTGTATACAGATCCCAAATGAGTCCCCACATTTTAAACCTGTATAGTTTTGATCTGCTGGTATTTCACTTGAATATTTCCATTTTGTGCTACTTAATATTTCCAATCATTATAGAGGCAAATATTAGTATGGATGCAACAGTTTGCAAACTTTAGAATTACGTTACTTTGCACATGTCATTCCACATTAGAGCCATAGTCGATTCCAATATTCAGGGAAACCCTCAATATCTGATCCAATAATTAGCCAGGCTGGTCATAAACCCATTTTATACAGAATGTAAATCCATGTCAGTTTATGTATAAAATTACTTTTGAGTACATGCGATGTCCGATAATTTACCACGGTAACCACTAACTGCTGCTTGCCACGCTGTAAAAACTAAATTGGAACAAAACTACAATATTCTGGCAGCAGGGGTGGCAGGCATTTCAGCTTTGACTTAACATGAGATGAAGTTTGCAATAAAGAAATAAATGTATGTAAAGAAAACATTGTAAATAATCACATGAGAGGCTTATTTTGAAGGATATTCTATCTATTTCAAAAATAAAGGGAAACTCTATAACATAAACTTTTTCCATGACATTACAATTCTTTTACAGTGCAGTTAGCTCAGTTAGCTATGCAGTTAAAGATCCAGATTGGGAGCTGGGACAGGTATAACAAGACAGGACGGGCCGGGTCTAGCTGTTTAGCATGCTAACTTCAGTAGATAACACTGCAGCAAAAAATACTGTTTTTGATTTAACGTCAAATGTCTTTATTCTTCACAGTCTGATCATAATTTCAGCTAATTTTCAATAACTATAAACCAAAATACTCACTTGTTGGACCATTAAGACTTTTACTCAAGTATATTCATATAGTTGATTTGGGTTCCTGTGCCTGATTCACCTGCAGATAAAAGAAACAGGTCCACAAGTCAATGAAATAACAATAAAGGTAAGTGGAGGAACTTCTTTCTGCTACGGAGGAGGAAGATAAAGGACAGCAGTGTAATGAACGCCAGGGTGTGAGTAGCAAGAGTCGACATCAACTCCTCCTGAGCTGAGAGTGTGTGTCTGTGTCTGTGTGTGTGTGTCCAACATCTCCATAATGGATTGTGACTGGTTGATTGAAGTTTACTAAGAGCTGCTAATTGGACCAGAATGGAGACGTGGTTTTGTGAGTGTGTTTCTGTGTGTGTGTGTGTGTGTGTGCGTGTGTGTGCTGAGAGTGTATGTGTGTGTGTGTGTGTGTGTGTGCGCGTGTGTGCTGTGAGTGTGTGTGTGTGTGTGTGTGATTTATGCTCAGTTTTTTTTAAATCAGATGCTCGTGATCAGACCGAGGCAGAGCTTTTCCTTCATTTTTTTTACTTCAAAACACATCAATCAAAGTTAAACATGTCATCCATCATGCAGACCTTTGAGTGTGCAGTTTTCTTTCCTCACCTGCAGGGCCTCACCTGGCTAAACTGCTTGTTTTCCTCCCTCTCCGCTCACCCAGGCTGTTTGTTCTCCGTCTGTGTGAAGCCTCTGTGACGAGCGGGGCGGCTATTAGCCAAATGGCTGTAATATTACTCCCCTCAGACTCCACAGTCACTTTGCTCCTCATGTTGGCAATCTGTCTGAATGTGTTCTCCGTTATTGCTTCTGCTCCCCTCCGCCAGCAGACATTATTAGAGTTTTTTTTTTTTTTCTTTTGTGTTTTTGCATAACAGGCGAAAGCGGACACGCTAATATGCTGCTGCTGTTGTTCAGAGCAGCAGTGAGGCGATGAGAGCCGGCAGGTAAAACCTCCCTGTTCCCGACCGCTCAGGACAACCAGCTCATGTGTCAAACGTCCCGACATCCAGTATTGAGGCTGGAATACACTGGCACAAAAAAATTGCGTATCCCGCCACTAACAATGACAATTATATAGAACGATAATTATGGAATGTAGATACAATTGAAAACAAGGTGTAATTTCATTAACATTTAAGGTGATATTTTGACCTTTATGGTTCAAGTGTTCAGCTAGCCCCATTCACACTGCCCTTTGAGTGTGGGGATTCTGCGCCAATTCCTCTGTGTAAAAGTCGCGGAGGCAGGCGGGGGTGATATTTTGCTGATGCGCCTCTGGAGGTAGTATCAGAGGTGCAGCATTGGTGAACCGAACCAGTGCAAATGGACACCTGCCTGTCCTCCTGACTCTTTGTCACATTTCTGCCTGAAAAACAGCGTCTGTCACCGGCAAAGAACTTTAACTCACCGAGTGTTTGAGTTGAAAAAAATCACTGCGACAGTCAGCTCTCCTGACCGAGACGTAAGTGAACTTTCCCCAGAAAACAGCCTCCCTCCCCGCAAGTGACAGAGTCAGACAGCGCCCTGTTTACTGACTACGTAATTATGTAATTTAGAACTAAAAACGCAACTTTGTCACTTTCCAGGATGTTTGCTGGGTCGGGATCTCAATCACAACACATTATAACAGCATCCATAAGATTATAAATTGTCAGCAAGTTCATGTTTAGATTGACAGGAGGAACAACGGGGAAACATCTGAAAAAAACACACCGACGTCATCATCATCATGATGTGTACCGTCACGTCTGTGTAGGAGCTGCAGCGCCGGCTTTCTGTGTGAATTACACAGCAGTGCGTCTTTATGGCGGAGCTGGTGGCTCTGTGTGAAAAGGCCTAGTGGTGTCTTCTGTGGTTTGAAGAAGCTTGTTCCAGTCTGAAAACTAATTATGATGGTATTGTTGGTGTTCTGCTGCTTTCGAGTTACATTATGGGAAATGTAGCATGGTAGTATCTAAAAGCCAGGCTATCTCAGCCTCTGCTTCCTAACTAAACACACCCAAATCCATTTGTAAATGTGTGAAGTTTGTAGATTTTCCTGCTCTCAGATCAGTTGCTATTTTACATTTTAATGACTAAATTCTTCAGATAGCCTTCTGTCTGAAGGTTGTCACATCATTGAGGTACAATCAAGTTTTCTCTTAAAGGTAAATCTTTTGGAAAACAAGATGTTTCATCAGCCATTCCTTTCCGTTCCATAAACCCTCACCATGAAGAGTAGAAATGACTGGAGTAAAGAAACAGAAACTCTGAATTGAACTGACTCAAAGAATGTATAGATTTAAGTTATTAAACAAGAAAAGTTAAGAACCTCTAGGTTTCCATCATAATGTAAAGCTCATTGAAAAAATAATTTTCCGAAGAAATACTCGTTGAAATATTTAAACAGTAAGAAACTAATGGAACAGGTGATAAGAAACTATTATATTATTATCTGTAAACACGTGTACCTGCATCGATGTTTGATGTTGCGTGTTTTGTTTTTGTAGCTTTTAAAATGTGTGTTTGTTTGTGAACTCCTATTTTGTCAAATAGAAACATATAAAAACTGTGAGTCACTGATGTCAGCAGCTATTATCACCAGGTGGACGACCTGACAACAGTCCAGTCAGAGCTCAGATTCTCTCTCTCTGTCCCAACACACTGACAGAAATGAAATCTACTTTGGGGGTACTTATTTTTTCAACTTTAACATTTTCAGTTCCACACTGCGGAAGGTAGACATTTCAACAAAACAAGACTAAAATCTGGACTTTACACAGATCAGATCAAGACTATCATTTATTTTTTGTCAAATAAACTGTTCAAGTTTATTATAATTTATGTTTAAATACAAACATTAGAAATTATAATCGATAAGCCTTAAATGGACCTGACTGGTTGTCCTCCAGTAGACTCTCCTCATGTAGCTCTACCCGCTGCTCTGCCTTCACATGTTCCTATAAAAAAAGGCTTGATAGCTTAATTTTGTACCAAACTCTCCTTCTTCAACAACAAGACATTTATCCAGCAGACGTCAGATAAGAGCAGATTATATCAGATGAGGTGCGCTCATATCAGTCTTTATTGAGGCAGTTTGTTGAGCTGCTCCAGCAGGCAGCAGGGGGCTCGCAGATCCAGTCACATGTGAAGGAAGTGTTAAAACAAAGTGTAAAATAATAATAACAGCTGCAGAGTTCCAGAGCTGCTGTTGTCAGCACTCAGGTAAGACACACACACAAACACTGACACACACACACAGAAACACATACAGCAGCGAACAGGGGTACTGTAAAGTGTGCAGGGTGTTTTGCAGCTTTAAATAATTCACTGTGAAATAATTCTAAAGGAATGGGTGGAGGTATTAATACAACGAAACAAGCTCACAGTCTCAGAGTCAAAGTTCATCCAGTAGATATAAAGAACAGTTTGTGACCCATTAGATCACATTAAACGGATCTACTGTATATGAACCATGCGACTAGTGCATTGTATCTGGGCGTGAATGAATGCCTGAGAGGATTCAAGCTAATGTGAGCAAGTATAATACAAAGTACAACTACGTTAGCAGATTCAAAAAACTCAACGTTCACTTTTGGTTACACACAGGAGATGGACAGCGGTCCCCTGAATGAAAGTGCTGTGTTTGTTTGACCAAACCGTCCATCGCCAATCTTCTGCTGCTGTAACAAATGAAAAATGTGTTTCATTCAGGTCAAACAGAATCAAGGTGCTGCCATTGTGCATGTTGGCTCACTAGAAAGCCTCCGCTACACTAAATGGAACGAAGCCATTATTAATTAAATCTGTGTTTCAGTGATGCCACTTTAATCTGACTACTTTCTTCAGTAACGAGTAATCTATAATATTTCCAAACCAGTAATCAAATTAAAGTTACTTATTCAAGTCACTGTGCGTCACTATTATTTATGTCATTTTCCTTAGTAAGAATTTATATTTTTGCTCTCTTCTTGTGTCTCGGGGAGTGACGTCACGTACGCGACAAGTCCCGTTTTCAGCATGAGGACAACTCATGTGTAACACCACACAGCTACACAAACACAAACAACAACGGAGGGAGGAGAGAAATGTGCGTTTTCTAGCTGGAAATACAGTCATTATTTTGAGTTTGTGTCAGCTAGATATGAGAATATTAAGGTTTGTTGTACAGTCTGTGCTGGCGACAAAGTACTATCAAGCTTCAAAAACACTACGTCAAATTTGAAGAAACATTTGGAGTCGCAGCACAGTTAAGTTTACAGAGCAAGTCCCACCAGGTGGTGTTAAAGTGAAACTCTCACAAACCTGCAGGGGCACTCTTATGCTAGCATCAAAATCGCTATTTTTAAAATACTGAGAAGGCTCGACACAACATGAAACTTTGCTGTATGACCAGGGTATGACCAGGGTCTCTACACATGAATATGAGCATTGAGAACATTGTTTGTGTACACAGAGTTTGCTAAAAAGAAGGTTTTTGGACAACTCACGTTAGCGGTAGCTTCTCTGGCACGCCACCGTCGTGGCAAAGAAAAAGTGTCTATCTCCGAGTGCGACCTAACAGGTACGAGGTCCACCATTAATCTCCTGCCTGTTAGGTCACACTCGGCTACCGTGAGTTGTCCAAAAACCTTCTTTTTAGTAAACTCTGTGTGATTGTCTGATTTTGATGCTAGCATAAGAGTGCCCATGCACTCCATCGAAAATTAGCTTGCCCTAAAACGAAACTACAGTAAATCTTGCCTCTTTCATCGTAATTATGCATTTACACGAAGGTTTGACTCATATACATTCACAAATAAAGCCTTGGTTGCTTTTTGGTGAGAGTTTCACTTTAAGCAGAGAGCTGAGAGTAAAGCCACGGCCTCGACTTCTGCAGGAGGTCCCCCACCACCCAAACAACAAAAGCTGGACTTCAGTGCAAAACAAGTAAGTGGGGGAGAGTTGAAGAAGTTGGTAGGGCGGTATGTTGTAGAGGAAAGGCACCTTATGAATGTAACTAATAAAGTAAATTGTAATGTAACTCAGTTACTTTTAAAACCAAGTAATCAGTAAGGTCACTAAGTTACTTTTTAAAGGAGCAATCAGTAATCACTAATCTGTTTATTTTTTCAAGGTAACTGTGGTAACACTGCTGTGTTTACCTCCTATTTTATGTCAATATGGCTACCATGAACAAGCACAATCTCCTATTGACGCCACTGACACAAAATGGCAGCGATGGCAGACAATATTTTGGCTTCACTTTGGAGCAGTCGGAGGAAGTGTAGACGCGTCATCCATCTGCATATACAGTGAATAAAATTAACTGCAGATTATGTTTCATTTCTTTGTAGCAAAACAATACAACAATCCTTTTTTTACAACTGTCCTACCCTATAGTTCTACTTTGAGAACTTTGCCTTCTGAGCCGCCTGCCGACAACAAACTGGTAGTGTCTCCAGTTTGTAAAATAAAAGTACAGTCAACTGTGTTTACTGGCTGCTGAGGTTCACAGTTACTGAACATTTACAGAGTTCTGGAGCTTTGAAATCTTTCCTGAGGAGTTCGAGAGATGAGAGATGAGGAGGCTTGTGTGAGGGCGACACACACACACACACACACACACACACACACACACTCTGCAAACAGTGCAGCTCATATTGTTTCATTTCAGCCAAGAGCAGAAAACTAATTTCTCGTCTTTCCCCCTCCAACAGTTATTGGATGAATTCTCTGTGAGGAATTCTGCTGCAGACTCATCTCACTGAGACCTGCCGGGGACACCACACCCACTGTGTGTACGAGTGTGTTTGTCTTTCTACTTCTCTCTTTGTGAGGACCAGTATGAGTCAAGACCTGAGGATCAGGATAGAAGGGGAAATAGCTTTTTTTTTTAAAGTGACGGTATTTTTAGAAAACAAGGACAACAATTCAGAAAAAAAAAAAAAAAAGTTAATTATAATCTTGTACAATTCAGTGGGAAATATCACTTTTTACTACATTGATTAAACAGAAATGGGGGCAGGTTACGTTGCAGATGATTATTTTAAACCAGAACATATACTTTAGAAATAGATGGCGTCATGGTTGTTGTTTTCAGTTAGCACTGCGCTCCAGACGAAGGGTTAGGGTTAGATTGAGAATGCATTTGATGGAGGAGGAGGAGGAGGAGAAGAAGAGGTCCCATGATGTTCACTGTAATGTAAATGCTGTCTGTTTCAATTTTTTTAAACCCTGAACTAGTCACCACAACATCACCAGACTCCCTGAACAAATTGATTGTGATTCTAAGAGTTGTTTCATGAGGAGACACATAACAAACTTTGTGAAACGGCTACAACAAATTCTAACTCATTGTCTCCTTCACGTAAATCCAGCATTAAATCAGAACATGAAGTTGTTTGTCTTGTTGTAAAAAGTGTCAGTTTGTGGCAGCATGTCTGTACCAGCCTGTCTGCTTCTGTGTCTAAAGTGCTAAAGTCTTACCTGCCAACATTGGTCAGCTGTTTGAACACACTGTCTACACTGATTTCACCATTTACACTCCATTCATGAAAGAAGAAACATTTTACAAAGACACTAAACAGTAACAATATAGGCTCCTTCTTTGTCCCCGTGGAGAAAGTCCCCAGACTCACTTAACAAATGTGTCAGTTTAGTGAGTTGTTGAGTTGGAGACACTTTATAAACTCTGTGAAACTCTGTCTCTGACTCATTCTTCATTATTTGGACCTTCTTGTAAATTTAAATTCCAATTACTTGTATAAAATCATCTGTGTGTTTGTTCTGTTGATTTACGTGTTGAGCTGTTGAATGGATTAACACCCATGTCTATATCAGAATACATAAACTGTGGTTTATCTCACTGTTTAGTCTTACAGCGTGTGACTGTATACCAACAGTAATAACAGCTTCACTGAAGGATGTGACTTCTTCTCCCAGGGAGAGAAAAAAATAGAACAATTAATTGTGTAATTGGACCATAATATCACTGCTTCTCACCACAATGTGCATTCTCACAGTCCGCTGCTTTATGTATACTGAATACTATATACTTCATATTTCCACATTGTTCATTAGTTGTCATCACTTACAGGATGGCGTAGGTGGAGGGCAAACGAGGGGAGTGGGGAACGTCAGGTTGTGGAGTGTTAAACCCCCTGTGGTCCGTCTGGAGGATGGAGCAGAAATTAAAGTCTTGCTAATTAGCAAGTGATAAAAATAGTTGTGGAAACGGTCGGATCTGGATCACGGTTTGCACTTCAGCCTCCGTTCTGACACCACGGAGCTGCTGCTGTCTGCACGAGCTGCAGTTAGAGAGAAGTCAAAACAGATTAATCCAAGTGTTGAAATAAAAAAATAAATAAAAAAACACTCACACAGCATGAGGAGTGAATGAGTTAATTAAAATATGTTTCTAAAGCTGTCCCCTTTGATACCTGAGGTTTTATTTAAGTCTTAATTCTAACATTCCTTCAAATACTCTAATACTCAGAGATAATGTTTAATTTGCATCGAAAGTGAGAAATAAGGTCAACAATTCACTCCAGTCAGCTTCATTTAAGCATGTGGGTGTGCAAGATAACAAGCTTGTTCTGACTCATTTTCAACCTCCAAGACATTTTCTCTAAAAATTTAAATATTCTAGCAATAAGGTGAGGTAATCAGGTTCAGTTTCTGGGATAATGAGGGAGAAATACCTAAACAAAAGATACTTTGTGTGGAAAATCTAATATCACATCACATGTGAAAATAAATAGACACGAAGGTTCAAAAGCAAAACAATTATGTCAATTCTACACACAGGAATAAAATACATTGAAATCAAACATACTCCACTTGGGAGAAATAGTCTGAGCCTGCTGGCTCATATTTTTTCTTACAGAACAGACACACAACACACAAACTAAGACATGCATCACAAAGGCTACAAGTTAAAATCTAATCTAAATACTAATCGAACATCTATTCGATCCAAACTAAATGTTTATTTTGTTTATGTTTTGTGTTGGCTACTTGCTGGAAATCACAATTTAAAAACGTCAACATGTGAAGACAGCCGCAGACTCTTCTCACGTTCACGTTTTACTGTCAGTGTACTTTGGTAAGTTTTATTTCAGCACATTATTAATACACAATCTGGACTTTTAAATACAAGCTCGTCCCAGTGGATGATGTTTCATCTCACTGAAATAAAATGATTTTCAGGAAACGACAATGTGAGTAAATGACTTGTAGATTTTTTATTTTTTTTTGCAGTGTTCATCCGTCTCTCTTCTCGAGGGGATTTACAGATAAAACATCGTCATCATCTGCATCAAACCCACTGAAGGGCCTGCAGAGACTTCTTGTCAACAGATTAGGAATCACTCGAAGTGAATTGTCCTCATCATTAATATGTGCATAACATGAACGAGCCGGCACGCCGCCGCCGCTGATGAACAATGAGGCCGTTTCATCTTCGACTGAGTGCGACTCTGATGAATATTCAGACGAGGGGAAACTCGGCTTTAAACGGTACACACTGAGCCTCTTAGCTAAATCAGCGCTCGCTCCTTTATTAACATACTGGAATCTGTAATTATGCCCTGTCGCGTGTTAGCTTTACACAACACAACTGCAAAAAGATACAACAAAAGGAAGAGGACTGATGTTATGTGTGATTAGAGATGCAGGAGCGTATTTCTATGTATATAAGAAGAGATTCAGTGTGCTCACTGTTAATATACTGCAAAAAAAGACGATTGTTACCAGATATTCTGTTAATTTTTTGATCCTAAAATCTGGTGGTTATGGTTGAGTTCCCACTGCCTGGTCAATGTAATGAAGTTCATGTTTCAAGCTCCTGTTCAGACGTGATGTCAGCTGGATAATAACTTAGAATGTAGGACAAATGTCAATATCTTCTGATTTTCTGAAATGTTATATCTGGCAGTGGGTTCTGCAAACCTTTTTTCTTTGAAATAAACCATGGTGCGCTGTGAAGCAGTCCCTAATCACTGATTCTGTTTTCCAGTGACTATACAGAGATTTTTCCTTCAACTGCTTCACAGAAAAAGCTACAGAAGTTGGAGGAAAATCTGATAAAATAAAAATAAACGTGAATTTGTGCAGCCGAAACATGTTTTCATCTGATGTGTTCTCATGTTTATCATCTCACAGCTCTTCTTCACAAACCCCTCAATGGGAGCCGCTGCCTTATGACATCACCACTTACCAGCACAGAACAAAGAGAATATGTGTTGTAACACTGCTTCATGTTTTAACAGTGTGTCTGTGGTCAGTTTAACGTGGACTTAGTTTCAACAGTTATTTTACTCCCAACGCAGCCTGAAGCATCAGCATTGTTGCTGCTGCATTTACTGGCAGGGTTAGGGTTAGGGTTATCTACCTGCCAATTAAACAGAAAAAAAAACAAAAAAAAACACTAATCTGTGAAAGCTCTACAGTGTTAGCTAAGCTAACCCAGAAACAGCTGTAACAGTCAGTAAGTCAGTAAAAGATGAAGTTTGATGATGTCGAGCAGCAGAATGGGATCATGGGAGTTGGTGTTTTTATTGTTAAACAGCCATCATGTCAAAGTTTATCCACATTAAGTCACGTTCGCCAACTTGCTTCCGATGTGTCCCTGGCAGTAATAGCCACAGGCAGAAATGAAACGCACTGTTACGTTGAGTCATTGGAAACAAGTGATGATGCAAATATACAACTCAATCAGGGATGTTAATGATTAATCATTAATGGCTGTTAAGAATTTAGCCTATTAAAATTGTCTTAATTGACATAAATATAGATCAAGTATTTTATAATAACAGATTACAGATATTTGATTAAAATAAATCCAAATAAAAACCAAAATACTGGTTTAAGAAACTGCATTTAATTAAAAATACAAGGATTTTTTTTTATATTTTACGCAAACTGATTCAGTTGCTTCAGTATTGGTTGGGTTTTTTTGCTCGCTGTTGAACAGTGACAGACAGGAGCTCCACAATCAAAATGAAGTCATACATTTGTGTTAATTCATTTAAAATTAATGTCTACATTATCCGTTGTTAAAACTCTGAATGTAGCCGAGTCTGATTTTACATTAAAAAATGTATGTCAGTCCTTAAAACAGTTTTCTAAAGGAAAAATATCAACATACTTGACTTATTAATCTTAATCAATAATCGATTTTAGAGGCAGCTGACTATTGATTAAAGAAGTTACTTTAAAACTTGCATTCCTAAACTAAACAAAAATATAAATAGCAGCGGTCTAGTTTAGTCCACAAATCGTATATCCTGGGCTCCAGACTGCAACCAAATGAATCTGGGAGTTAGAATGACAGCTGGCAGGCCAATGTGTGTTAGATGTGCAGTGAATGGCACTGTGAGTGCCTAATGTGTGGAGGGGGAGGGTACGAAAGTTGTTCCGAGCGCAGAAGGAGAAGGTTTCACTTTCAGCGAACAATGGCGAAACGTACCACGCAATCCCACTAGATACGTGTCCGCTGCGTGGCGGAGCTGAGCTGTGTTTTCACTTCAGATAATGTCTTAACTTCCACCAGGTCCGCTGCGCTGCAATCTGCTCCGGAGGGCTCTGGCAATCCGTAGCAGATACGCAGGACTTCTATTTCAGCGGATGCAGGACGCAGCAATTCAGCTGAATTTAGCGCCGAGCAGACAGGAAGTCACGCACAGAAACAACAATATAACATCTGGTTACTTTTCAAAATATAAACGCTTTGTGTTTACACCAGCACGCACATCTCAAAAAAGAAACAAACACAAGCTCTTCTACCAATCCTTCAGTGTGTTTTATAACACACACATATAACTGCGGCACTGCAAAACCGGATTGGAGCACTATATTATCAGTTCTCCTCAGTTTACATTAACTCATTTTTGGAGAAAAGTTGATCATTGTTCATCCATAATCATTAATGTTATACATCATAGGTTTAGGAAGATATCAGACTGTCATCCGGTGAAATGGCTGATTTAGTGGGGGGATTGTATGTCAGTGGAACTTGTACATAGATCATGGATAGTCAAAGATTCTTGTTGTATATGCTTTTATAAAAAAATCTGTCAGCTGCTTCCTGGGGGCTGAGCCCCCCCAAAGGTCAGATCCTAGAATCGCCCCTGATTGACCACCTGTCACCTGTGCAGCTAGCAGTCTGAAGTGGACCAGGGGGGTGTTGGTTTTTACACTACTAGCACAGGAGCTTTACACATGGATGGGAGGTGGCCAGCTGGTTATTTCTGACATGTATACATCATAACTTTTATTCACCTTTTGTTGATAATTTTTTTTTTTTTTTTCATGTTCTAAAAGTTTTTCATGTTTCACCTTTAAACTAACTATAGTTCGTCTGTAATTTCAGTTGCAATTTAAAGCTGCAAGCAGCGATGAACGGGCCCTCGCAGTCCACGCGCGTCAGGGCATGTTGCCATTGGGGTGTGTCGCGTAGATGTACTCAGGGCAGGACACTGTACATGTTTGAGCAATTTGGAGTAGATGGCAAATTGTATGTGGGAGTTATAATGACTTGGTTTTATGCCGAAGCATCAAAATGGACAGTGCCACCAGGTGTGACTTAGGTGAAAGCTTTTGATAAGTTTTGTCCGCAGAAGCTACTTGCAACGTTTGGGTGTTTGAAAAAGTAGGTTTGCAACATTTCGCAAATGTGCAGAAAAAAACGGTTGGCGGAAAAATCGAAAAAAAAATATCAAGAGATTCAGCACAATTCAGTGAACACGTGGATATATATATTTTTGAATGTGCGACAAAGAATATGTAAGTTATAAGCCAAAACGCACTTTCCTTGATTATAGCGCCACCTAGTGGTGGAAATGGAGGACGACAATAGATGGAAATTTTTCGGCAGGTGTGACGTATTTTCCAAGTTCGTTGAGTTTTGAGTTTAGGCAGTGAAAAATGATCATTTGAAAAACAATAGGGACTTCGCAGGTCGAGACCTGTTCCGGCCCTAATCAGTTACAGTCGGTTTCAAAAATAAATAATAATGTCCCTGCACCTTGTTAAGAGTTACCAATCACTTCAGGCAAACAAATGTTGAACGTAGTCTTGAACAGTGGTCTCCGACTTTGCTGTCACACCACCATTTCTTCCTCCTCCTGGCATGAAAGTTAGCTCTTATACATGTGATGTTAATGTGATATGACACTTATTGTAGAAATGTTAATATCATCCTTCTCAAACTTACACATTTCATGTTTTCGTGGTTCTGAACATTAGAGGGTCTGAAAGTGCAACAAGAACAACTGATGAATGTACAGTGAATGTAATACACGTATAAATAAGTAGTCTGGTCTAGTTATATATGAAAAAACACTGCTGTGGCTTTTATATTCATGTTATTCTTATTGTCATGTTGCATGGATTAAAGGGATTACACCCATTTTACTTCATCGCATTACTTATTCATGTCATTGTTGTTATTCACATGTGAATATCAGGTTAAAGTGGTTTTTTTTGTGTTTTCTCATTTTTTAAAAATAAACATATTTTTCATTTTCTGCAGCTTCTATCTGGGCTGTAATCGACATCAGAGCAGTTAAATATTGGTCGTCAGTTAAACCTCCATCCCAAAATAACTAAAGCCTTTACTGGTAAATATGAGAGCGATGTTTTTTACAGTGTGCAGCAGACTCAGCTCTGCTGCTGAAGATCTGTGGACTGAAGAGATTATCTGGATTTATCAGCTTTGGCCATTTTGCCAGAGATTTTCATTTTTCCCCTCGTCACTGAGATGGAGAACAAACCTGCATGAATAAAAATCAAACAGAACCCCTTTACAAATGCAAGATGACTGGATCAGATTTACCTTCCTGATAGCAGCAGCAAAGAGGATTTGGTTGGAGTGGAGTCCACATGGCGCTCACATGTGTTTCGCTGTCATTAGAAGCACAGAAAAACTGGAGATCTCCAAACAAACATCATGAGGTGGAAAGATAAGATGGGAGGGACCGAAAGCAGAGCAGAGGATTAAACAGATTAAACACTGAAGTCAAACTGTCACAGCTGCGTGACGTCTGGGCACGCACACGCACACGCACACACACACACACACACACACGCACAAACATGCACACATTCACGGGCGCACACACGCACACACACACACGCACACACACACACGCACAAACAGGCACGCATGCACGGGCGCACACACGCACACACACACACACGCACAAACAGGCACGCATGCACAGGCGCACACAGGCACACACACACACACACACACACACACAGTCCAACATCATGTGGAACACAAAAGAACAGTCAAATAAAACACTGCAGCACAAAAGCAGCCACAATAAACTACAATCAAAACTAAGATATTGTTTTTCTCAGCTGCTGATTTGAAGGTCACAGGAGAATTTGTGGCTTCAGCTGCTGTAACAACATGGCAAAAGTAAAAAAAAAAAGTGGTCATTAATAAATTGAAATTTGAATATTGACATTTTCTGTGGTGATATATAAATATATTCATATTTTTCAAGAGAAAATGTCTCCAATTGCGTTTGTGGCAATTTAAGCCAAAACACAATCTTTTCCTAACCGTGACCAAGTGTTTTTTTGTACTTCGACCTATCCAGAGCATTAGCACAGCCCCTTCACAGCATAGAATTGAAAATTGAGCCTGAGGGAATGGAAAGTTGGAGCAGAATGGATGATTTGATGAGATCTAAATAGTTTTGACCTTTCTATCACAAAATTTTAGCAAAATAGAATATAAAGGGGGAAACAACATTCCTCTTGTGAAATGTGACATGAAGTATTATAATCACATGTCAAGTTTCTTTAATGCAGATTTCAAATGTGCTTTCAAATCAGATTATTACTACTCATCATACATTTTGTGTGAGGTAGCGGAATTGTGGTCGTAATATTTATTTACAGCAACAAATGAGATACAAAGTGAAAGTCCACAGAGGTCTTGTGTTCAAATACACACCACCATACAGTTTGGCATGCTGGATACATATTTAATATGTCCCAATATGAAGTATGAAATGCAGTATACCAAAAATACCAGGATATCCTACTGATGTTCATGCCCAGTTTATAAGTGAAACTCAGTGGTGTTATTTTGAGTGTTTGAGTATCAGATGAAGGTCCAATCGCTTGTTTAGATGTGAGGATGCGTTATGATGTGGATTCATCACCACTGTATGTCAAGTTGTTTTCAAATTAAGCCACATACATCACAGAGTGTTTAATCCACATGCTCATATGAATTCTTATTTAAAATGATGTTACACATGAGAAAACTGGTGAAATATGGTACTGACCAAATACATTTATGGGAAAAAAATGAAACAGATACATAATCAAGAGATATGCATTGATTAAAGGAGCAGTCTGTAGTTTTGGGGAAGATCTTCATCGACTGAAACAAACTATATAATCAAACTCTCTTTGTTTTCACATCTGAATAAACAAACTGACACTTTTAGGATAACAGAATTTATACTGTTTTACTTTTACGTTTATATGTGGCGGACCCTGCCACCTTTCTATCCTCAAACAGTGTTCTGGGTCTGTATTTTACTCTGAGAACAACTTGTTTTCTCAGTTATGGAAAAAATAAACATTTTAGAATTTGTAAATATTTAAATAATTTGAATGTATTCTCTAAAATGACACAGTGGCCATTTAAATATGAATTAGATGTAGGAACAAAGAACACGAGGACAGCAAACATAATAAATATTATCAGAGCAGTTTGTATTGTTGAATAAAGTCTGATTGGTCTGAGATAAACAAAGTTGAAGCAAAGTTAAGCTTCCTGTTGAAAGAAACCATCTGAGCTGAGGTTTTGGCCGTCTGATCAGAACTTCTCCCTATGGAGGTTTTTTTTGGACACGTCCAACTGGGAGGAGGCTCAGAACAGACCCAAAACACACTGGGGGGATTAGACATCCCATCTGGACTGGGAACGCCTCGAAACTCCCAGGAGGAACCATAGACGTCTGGGATACTTTACTGAGCCTGCTGCTAGCGTGACCCGGATTAATGCCGTTTGTCCAATCAGCTTCACCCGTTTCACACTTTCTTCACCAGATGGAGGCGCTGCGCTGTCATGTTGCTGTTTCTGCTCAGCTGGTAATTTGATGGTTAAATACTTCCCTTTGTGCTTCACTGTCTAAAAGAACATTCTCCATTGCTTTCAGCCGGGCTGGGAGAAAGCTTAGGCTTGTGACACTCAGCAAATGTTGGATGAATTATGATGCCGTCCCCAGGACTGCAGTCTACTTCACCTCGTCTTCCTTTTGTGCAAGCAGAGGCTTGCCTCCTCTCATTAGCTGCCCAACCCAGTAACCCAGGTGCTTTTACTAAAACAGTATAAATTGTGTTGCCCTTCTAGGTCAGTTAGTTGATTCCGTCATGAAAACAAAGACCATTCTATTTCGTTATCTTCAATCAATGAACATCTTTCTCTTCTCAGGAACATTTCTTCACCAACAAGACGTGCTGCTTCTTTAAGTGGACAAACGTTTATCCGCTGTTTGGATCTGTCAATATTTTGTACTTTGCTTTTTGTCTCCTCATGATGCTGCTGAGCCATCTTACACATAATGTTCGTGTGTGTGTGTGTGTGTGTGTGTGTGTGTGTGTGTGTGCATGTATATATATATACCTGTATATTTCCCTTTGTTAAGGTGTGGGAAACATTTTTGTGGCCCTGTTTTTTGGATTGATTGAACACTTGTTAAAAAAAATGTTAAATAAAATAAAACAGTCATTTTGTTGGTGTCCCAGTCTCTGCTGCCTGGTCACTAACAACATCAGAATTCAACTTTTGGTTCATGCCAACTCCTTACTTTTGATAGACGCTGAAAGTTGGCTCACATCCTTCAGTCATCCAAATTGTTTGTGGCCGGCTGCGTTTACAGAAGCCAAGCAGCTCTAGCCAGGTAGATGCTAAAACTCATTTAACCGGAAGCACCTTTCGTAAAAAAAAGAATGTTACGTCTGTTCTCTGGCTCCTTTTCCTTTGTTGTTCGCCTTCGTTCTTGTGGTTGTGTTTTGTTTCCATCCGAGGTTTATTCCTTCATCTACTACTAGAAAATAAACAGCTTTAAACACCTTTCATTATGACTGCTTCCGTGCAGTGTTCATTTATTTTTCCTGAATGCTGATGTGTTGTAACAACTCCATGACTGAACTTATTCTCTCCACATAAACCTAGACTGAGTCACGCGAGGGTCCACGTGACGTACATTTTCTCATCTCAGTGTGTACTCCTGGGCTCCGTGTGGACATTTGTGTACCTTTAATTTCATTGTGCTGCCAGTACACTACACCAACACACAGAATATATATGTGTGTTGAATGCGTCCTCCGATTGTAACAGAGCTACTTGATGTGTCCATGGTGTCTGTGTATGTGTTCATGTGTAAGGATTATCCAGGCCTTAGCTGTTAGTGTGTGCAGGAGTTGACTTGGTTCTTCACCCTGATTGTGTGCACTGGGTTTTCATCAGATAACATTCACTGTGTTGTTTGGCAGTTGAAAGAGGAGGAAGAAGAAGAGTTTATCAGGTTTTATACAGACTTTTACAAAGTGAAAATGTTAGTGTGCACAGGCAATCTGTTTGACATCATCGCTGTGATGTGAATTTTTTAATTTGCAAAATGTTCTCTTTTAATGAACAAGAAGAAACCCAGCGTTGGCTATTCACTTTTTCAGATAACAGGTTTTTAAAGAGGAGAATTTCCCACAATGTAAAAGAGACTTAAATCCAGCAGTTTGTCTGAAAACTTGGACACGAGCTACCGGAGCATCTGTGTGTGTGTGTGCGCGCTAGCGACTCCAGTCTTGATATGCGGTGGGGTGATGTGTGTACTGTACAGAAACCAGAAAACATTGTGTGTATTTGTGTGTGTGTGTGTGTGTGTGTGTCTGTGAATGATCAGTGTTTCTGTCTTCCATTCACTTCAACCCTGCAGGCGTTGCCCTGGGCGGTCCAACCCCTACCCAACCACACACACACACACACGCACACACACACAAACACACACACACACACACACACACACACACAGTGGATCAGAGGTGCGGATTCTTTCAGAACTGTGTCCTCCTGGTTACTTCCCATAAGCCTTTGCTTTACCTTACACCAGAGACACAACACCTGCCTGAGCAGCATGTGTATGTCGTGGAACCTCGAGCTTTTCATTTCAGCCCGTGTTAACAGGTTATATCTGCCACACAGTCCACATGAGCGGTGGAGCAACAGCTGTGTACCTCCTACCGATTTCTTCTTGCTGAATTTACCTTCCTTGCTTCCACCCCAGCAGATTTATGAACTGGATGGTGTGACATGTGAGTGACGGCTGTGTGCTCTAAGTTACCGTTAAAGCAAACAGAACATCTCCTGCTGCTGCAGCTTCACTGCACTATTGTTCATCAAAAATGCATCCATAAAATGAGACAAATATATTTTTTGGGCTTTATCTATAGAACAGTGAGAGAGGGGAGACATGGACCACAGGTTGGATTTGAGCCCTAGTAGCTGCAGCGAGAACACAGCCTCTGTGTGTCAGCCACATGCTTTTCCAACTGAGCTACCGGGGCGCTCCGCAGGCTTTATTTGACATTGGATTAGTTTCCGATATTGCAGAGAGTAATAGTTTGGTCAAGAGCAGCCACAGTAAGCTGTGCAGCTCCACACATCCACCTTCTTCTGCTTTTATCAGACTATTGCCGTGTAGGCATAGATTATTGTCTAACCTCTTTTCGATGTTTTTTTCCTGAAGGCCAGCATCTTTTTTCAATGTTTTTGTGCGATCGCTCCGAGCTCTTGAAAATCTCTCAACATTGAGACAGAAAAGCGCTGGTGACGCCACTGTCGCTCCTTTTCTTTCCCCTGGCCTCGGCGATAATATTCACCATATTTTACAATTATAGATCATGTCATCACTCACATCCTCCTCGCTCTGTTGTCAAATAAAATACAACCAGACAGTAAACCACAGAGGATCAGTGTGGATCATACAGCGGCTGTTGTCACAGAGACAAGATATACATGCAGTGTTTTTTCCCTCAGCACTCCTGAGCGCACAGCCAGAGCTTTTCTGCCCGAACATGCAGACTTTTCCAGCCATTTCTCTGACCTGATCTGGTATTTTCACACAGGAAGTCAGTGACTGGTTTGCTGTAACCAACAGTAACTACGGGTGTCGCCAAATCAACCATGACTGAAATCATCGAGGCCTTTGATACAAAGTTTTCAGAGTGTGTTTTAAAAGACAGGTTTGCATCAGTGACAAAACAGGGCTGTGTTAGAGTAGTGCTGTTACCTTTGTCACATGTGATGTGTTCCAGCAACTCTGACCTCCATCTTTACCGTTAGTTGATGATGTTTGGTCGCCCGACATCTACCTGAACAGAGACTGAAAATCCTTCTATTTAAAATCTCAAATTCACTGTTTTATAATCACTAAATCTCCATCTCTACTTACACATGTTGCAGTCAGCTTTACCACTTCACGTTTCTGCTGTACTTGGAGGCTGTTGAATGTTTTCCCTGAATGAAAACTTGACTAAAACATTATTTTGCCAAAAGTCCTCCAAAGATAAAGAATGCATGCGTAGGTGAAAATGTCCATTTTCAGAATATCCTGTACTTCACAAACTTTAGGTTTATGCAGACAGATGCATAATTGCTTGCCAGCTGTTGTTTTTCGCTCGTGTATTATTCCATGGTGAGCATGTCTCCCAGATTAATCCTTTGTATGTGCACGTACTTGGCAGAAAAATAGATTCTGACTGTGAATTTCTTGGCTGACAGACAAATAAGCGCTCGCAGCTTCCTCACACTGTACCAGCAGTCAGATTATTGACAGCAGCTCCTTCCTCTTTAGCTTCTGCTGTGCATCAAGTGAAAATACAACAAAAAAAAGGCACGGTGGTGCTTTTGTCAGTTTATGAAGAAAAACAACAACTGCTCGCTTTTCTGCTCTGAAATTAAAATCCTAAATTCAGTCCCTTTGACACACAGAGTAGTCTGCAATGACAAATTATGTTATTCAATGACTGAAGAAAGTTTTCAGACAAAACAAAGTAACATTGACTGATTATTTCCATTCAGTGAGATGTAAAAATCAACCTGCACCAGTACAGAATATATTATCACTCAAGGCTCACCTGAAGCTTTTCTCAGAGCTCAGTTTTCTTCACGTCTGCTCCAGTTTGCAGAGATGTAAAGCAGTGGTAAGTTTTCTGATTATCTAATCAGCTAACTACCAGATTGACGCTAACAGTGCTCTTTTCCCTGGTGGATGGATGTGTGGTTGCTCATTCAGTCCCGTTCATCCCTGCTTCTCATAATAAACACATCATTCATTAGTCAGAATATAGAATAACGCTGCATGTTTGATACAGTAAGCAGTTCCAGGGTTAAGTACCATAAACAAGCTGTCATGTTAACCTTCAGTTGATTTGCTTACATATAGTTGAATTCATATTCTAAGCAGCTGGCAAGGAGAGAAAACAGGCCAATGGTCAAAGGGTTTTTTACAATTCTGACTTCCTGTTTGCTCTACCGTGCTCCGGCATGCAGCAAAAAAATAGAAGCCTTGCGTGTCTGTTGAGGAAGGATTTGGACTGCTAGAGCTGCAACGGAGTAGATACACAACGCAGCAGAGCCCGTGGAAGTGCACACGTAGACTGCAGTGAAACCACTCAGCTCCACTGTAGTGACGGAGTGGAACATGGCTCTGGTGGGATTTAGTGGTTAAGGGGACTCATCTGTAAACGTTTCTTCATCAGACAACAGTCTTGTCTTAATCAGGTGAAGACGTTGTGTATATAATGTTTCTGTTTGACTAAAGATCCACTGGAAGCACATCCACGCATCATGTCACATGTAGAATATGAATTTTGCCAAACAAGTTCATTTTTGTGCCTCTTTGTGACTCAATTCAGACTTGATGACGTGTGACATCAGACAGTCATCACGCCTTTTACAGAAAGTGACTTAGAGGTGATTCAGCCTAAACATGGGTAGAACTGACAGACAGGAGCGTTGGCAGGGAATGGAGCCTCATTTTAGGAGCTCTGTTAATGGAAGGTCAAAAATCCAAAGACTTTAAAAGAAACGAGCCCTTAATTTATCATATTTTTGACTCGGTTACTCAAAATAAAAGCACAAATCCATCCATCCACGTCTCCAGCAGCCATACAAACTCATGCTCTGTCAGTCCATCTTGCCTAAACACGGTTTAGCTGTTGTCTAACATTGTCACGGCGATGGACGGCCTCTCTCCGATTAGCTGAGAAACAAATGAGTAAAAAAAGTTAATTAAATTCAGTTCAGCGAGCTTAAAGGTGAACGTTAAAGAAAGGGGGAGGAGGGGAGGAGGGGGGATGTAGGGGAGGGGGAGATAATGAAAATAGTCCCTGAACTTGATTTCCTTAATCACTGCATGTCCCTCTTTCTGTTAATTGAAGATAATTATAGGATTTTAATTTTCTTATGTAGGTTAAAGAGGAGAGTGAGAAGTCAGATGAAATGACGGAGGCAGATGAAGACGAAGAGGCCGACGGAGTCTATTAGTGCTGAACACACGCTGAACAAAAGGCCTCACTGGTTATAACCAGTATATATATATATATATATATATATATATATATATATAGATAAATAGATAGATAGATAGATAGATAGATAGATAGATAGATATATAATAACAGTTTATTGTATGGACGCTGGTGTACTGTGATGAAGTGAACATGTAGAATCAGTCCGTACAATTATGTGCTAAAGGTCTGTTTTCATCACCAACTGTCATATTTTAGTTATACATCATTCATTCTTAAAGACACATTAATATGAAACACAATACATAAAGAAAAGAACAATAAGGGAGACAAATACAGAAATAATTGATGCTTTTGTTCTGTACCTGAAACGCTGCAGATGCATAATTTAGCTCAGGCTATACAATACATACATTTGCCATTAAATAAAAACAGCCAGTCACTCGGAGCTGGACTTAAAATAAACACATCAATTAATAACGATGAGACGTGCAGTTCATGTGGTTTTATCTTCAGGTTCAATAGTAAAAACTCAGGAAAGGTTTTGAGCAAATTAAGAGATCGAAAAAATAACTCACTTATCATTTGGTTCAGAGCTGAATGTTCCTGTTCATTTTAAAAACAACACATGTAAAAAAGATCAGGAAGACACTAATTCAAAACTGAATTAGTTTCAGAAGTTTTTGGAAACAGGGTTTTCTTAAAAGGAAAAATGAGAAGAGAAGTCATGTCCATCCTAACAACACACGTGAAAATGCCTGAAAAAGACGATCATGTGACCAGTCAGGTCCACTGGGAATGTGTGTCTTGCTGTAAACTTTACTTGCTTACCTTTATAGTTTATACTGTATATTTAACAGGTTTGACGACTCAAGTCATTTTTCCTGAAAGCAGCACAAAAGTCACGAGGCAGTGAAACCTGTCTCTTCTTCACGAAATCATGCCATTGAACATTTTTTTTTGGCAGCCATTTTGTGTCTCTAATCCATGATTGTAGTTTTTTTTTTTTTTTCATGTCCATTTCTGTGTTTCTGAATATATCTACGTCCAACCTGTTGATGAACATAACACATATGGTGCTAATGTTACGTCCACTTGATGTAAGCACAGGTTACACTCCTGTCATTTTTGTCAATTCTCATTTAGAACTTGATTGAATTTAGTCGACTTTTAATTTCTTCTTTCCAGAGCTGAGATAAAGCTTCAGCAATTTCCTCAGCTTGACTTTTTTCTCTTTCATTTTCAGTTTTCACGGACATATCGTGAGGTTGCGGCCGTTATATCACGATGTTGATTCACTCAGCGGCCTTTGGCTGGAAAATAATTTCAGGGCACAAAATTAGAAACTAAAGGGTACAAATTCACAAATTGAAAGGATGACTAATAATATGAAGGAAGCATTTATCCAAAAAAGAAAAAGGGCGTTTCAACACAAATTTCGAAGGACAAAAAGACAAAAAGAAAACAGCCTGTGTTTGTGTTTCATGTGTACAAGGTGTTGACTTCCCCGCATTGAACGCTTTATTTTCCACTTTCAGGGCTGCTGACTGAACTAATGGCACAAAGCACAACAGTCTACAGAAAACTAAATGTTTGAAATGGCTTTCTGATATGAGTAATATCTGAGCGGTTTGGGACAAAGTGGATGTGTGAAAGAGGCAAAAAGAAAAGGCCGGAGCTTTAATATGACTGTATACAGACTGTGAGCTGCGGCTAATGCTTTGTGTTGCCTCTCCATTACCTCCAGAAATATGAAGAAAACACCAGTATTTGTCTTGGAAATGGACGGCGATGTTTGGCTGAGCACAATCACAGCCCTTTGTATTGGGGAAAATGGTGTGAGCTCGGTCAAATGGAGCGATTATGAAAAACTGACCGTCTTTTTTTCCAGCAAGACAAGCCAGAAAACGGACACCGCGTCCAGTAATTTGAGTTTATTTATGTGATGCGTGTCGGCGAGGAGAGAGCGGAGCGGTGCGGCGGAGCGCTGATTGATCTTTCAGAGGCAATCAGGACGAGCAGCGAGCAGAAAATAGGCCGGCGGCGTCTGACGGCCTCATCTGTGAGGGGGATTACATGACACCAGCAGACCTGACAGAGACCTCCACCTGTTTCTGCAGGTGAAATCACAACGTCACAGGTCAGGAGCGAGATGGTGACATTCAGATTCAACCGCTGCTCTGAGTTTATTACCAAATTGTCACTTGAACCAAATGGCTCTTTACCAACCATTCAGACGACTTCTTTCTTGGTCCAGAGAGTTGCGTGTCTTGTTGCTGAGTTTCGTCAGGTGGATGCACAGTTTGAGCGCCGTGTTTCAGCTGAAAAAGACTGCTGAATGTTAGATCAGAGCAGATCAGTGTGCGATTCATGCTGGTAAAATATGAATCACAAAATCGAATTCAGTAGATTTCAGTACTGCACTTATGCTTCGTACCCCCAGCTGGGACTTTGTATGCTTCTCTGCGAACGTTTAAATCAAATATTTTCAGACTTTCAGTCATCAGAAATGCCATATTTCGATTTTGGTTTCAGCTCTTGTACATTTACAGTTTATGATTCAGAGCTGAACGTAGAAATCTGTGAGGCTCCTGAAAATACCTTTAAAAGCACAAAAAATGCAAGCTTTAATGTTTTGAGAGATGTATGACTGAAAAGTGCTTTTCTACCTTAACGGACACACACACACACACACACACACACACACACACACACACACACACACACGCCAACAGACTCAGGACTCATCATACATGCAGACTCACTGCTGCAGTTTAGTTGACACTTAAACATTGATCTACATGATTTCTACCTGTCCGTTTGTTGGTTTGTCAGCAGGATTACACAAAAACTACTGAGCAGATTTCCACCTAACTTGGGTGCCGGATGTGGTCTCGGCCCAGAATAGACCCTGTTATCTTTTGGTGTGGATCCCAATAAAGAGACAAGTCTAGAAATGTTAAACCAGCGCAGCAGCAGACATAAATTGTTAGCAGTGACCTTTGCTGAGAACCACGGATAAGTCCAAGTTTGTGAGTGTGAAACGTTCTCATTACGTGTTTGTTAACTGACCTTCACATCCTGAGGTGGAGGGGACGGTGGTGGACTTGGAGACGACGAAGCTGCCAAACGAGCGACTGCAGTTCGAGCCTGTGTTGCAGCATTTAAAAGCTTGACATCGTTGGATATTTTCAAGGAGACTTGCGTTCATTTCCAGCCATGTTCATCTTGACCAAACCACAGGAATTGAGGCCATCTCAAGCTGTGTTTGTGGCAATGGAACTGGGTGTTTTGAAGGAGCCCTGGGGACATTTCCAGCTGTTTCTGGCAACCAAAATATTATTTTTGATTACTTTCTCAGAGAATAATTCACAGATTTTGATGTAAAAAGTAAAAAAAAAAAATGTAGGTGGCAGGTATCTATGAGATCCTGGTGAGCTTGAATTATGCTTAAGTAGTTGAAAATGTAGAGTGATACCAGGCTATTGAGTTCAATATTAGATGAGTCTTGATTGAATTAAAAAGCAAATTTGGACTTTGTTGGAGGTATGTGCTCTACTGGGTGCCTTTCTAGTTTTATTATATAGCATTTGCTCCTGTTAATCTCCTGATTTCATAGTGGAATATATCATACAGGAGTGACAAGGCTGCCTGACATTCGTCACACCCAACTCGGTGTGAGACCTCCTGCTTTAGTGTCCTCAGCTCCTGTCTCACCTGCTCGTCCTCCTGCCTCCTCTCTGCATACTGTAGTCCTGAAAGCACTTCATCTTTCAGCCTCTTGTTTGAATGTTGAATGCAGATGTCGACTTTTGATCGCGTCATTTCATTTTACCTCAGGCGATGAATTTAAAACTAATTAAAAGTAATTTTACTCTCACCTCCTCTCTAACACAGCCTAATGTTGGCAGATCTGAACTGATTTAAATGCTTATATTCTGTAAATCATCTCTTTTATCTGGAACGGTCATTTCTTTTTACATTAATTTTTATGTCAGGCATGAAAACCATTTACCTCATTCAAAGAGGAGAAATGCTTTGAACCAGATTCAGCTATGGACCGTTCTCCATCTGCTGCTTCCAGGTAGAATAAAATACACACTCTGTGTTCTTGGATTTTTGTTTATGCACCGCAAAAACCAAGAGAAGAAGCTGGCGGTCATCTCATTCTGGTTGTCAGGTTTGTTTCAGCATCTCTTGAAAATATCCAAACGTCACTTTCACTTCCTTCAGCGGATGCTCTGCCACTCTTTAAAGTGCTGACACCATCATGCGGTTGCTGTGTGTGACATTACAAACACAGACACTCATCTTTACGGACCGCAGGCGGTTGGCGTTTGGAGACCAGTAGCAGAGGAAAGTCCAGCTGTTGCGTTTGTAGCCACAGTGATCGCTTCATTTCTTCTCGAGTCCAACTCTGCAGGCAAAGAAATAATTAAAAAAATGAATCCCCAGACAATGGCGCTGCTGCCACGAGACTCTTCAACTTCAACCCCTCATCACGCCTTTCTTTCTCTTTCCCTCTTTTCCTTTTTTTAACATCACCAGATCCTAGAAGCCAGTCTGAAGTGGAGCGATGCTGCACTTCAGAATCCACCACCGGGCCCCGAATGAGCGAGCATGCTGCCGCAGCCTCTTCTTTTCCCTCTTCCTTACTTTTTATCTTGTGCTCTTTAATTGACTCGCAATGTGACGAAGAAACGGTGAGGGAGAGTGAGGAGATGGAGCTGAGAGGAAAGTGATGTTCCTAGATGTGGGAGACAGTTGTGGGAGGGCTGTGATGAAAAAATAATGATGCTAGTTACATTCTATTACACAAAATATGGGAGACGGCAATCGAGTCCTTCTGCAACAGTTCCTCCTTAATATCACTATCATCGAGTGCTGCTGCCGCTCGGAATTCTGGGACATCGCACAGCGAGGAGCTGCTGTGTGATGTGCTCACACACACACACACACACACACACACACACATACACACACTTAGATTCCCCTCTGTGTGTTAATTTATGCTGCTTTTAATGTATTTTTTATATCGTATTTCACCTCATTATGGATTTTATTCTGTGGTTCCTGGGCCGCGGAGCTCGTTAATGCTGTGATAATGTGCTTTTGTATGGTTGCTGTATTATTATTATTGCTGTCATATACAGTATATCAAAACACACACGTTCATATTAACATGTAGAAACCCATGTTTGTTTGAAAATAACATTTGTTTGTTTCATCTTTGTGGAAGATACATCCAAACGGACTGTCGGTTTAGATATAGATTTAGATACTCGTGCTCTGGAGAGGATGAACTCTTAACAGCTCTGTTAACACCTAACCTTTCCGTTAGTGCCACCTGTAGGGCAAAATTCCTGCTTAAACACAAAAAATATATTTAAGTCTAACAGACTGATCTGAGATTTACTGATCACATTCCTGCTCTTCAGAGGATGAACCTTTTTGTTCAATATTAATGACATTCCAGCAGCACCTTCAGGACAAACTGTGTATGTTTATCTCCACTTCTGAATGACAATGTGGGTTTAACAAAACATTGTAGTAAATGATATAACAAGATTATTATCAGGCTGTGTTTCTTTCTGCATATGCTCACCATCTTCACATTTATTTGACGTTAACTTCTCCTCTCACCAAAGATTGCCACTTCTAAGGTGAACTGACTGAATGCAGAGTTTGTTTTTCATACATCAGATATCCATCCTCAGGACAGGAAGCTGATGAAACCTGACGGGGAAGAGAATATGTCCTAAACAGGATAAAGTCCTGGTTCTTGCAGTTGGCGTAGAGCGCTCCTCCCAGAGGCCTCCAGCTCTTCTGTTGTGGCGACTGAATACGCACGCTTCTTACAAAGGTGTGTGTATGTGCAGTACATTTCCTAAATGCTGTGCATGTGTTTCCTTTAGTTGCAGCGTGTCTTCTCTTTTCGGCCACTGTAAAAGAGGAATTTTGAATTTAATGTAACAAAGTTTAAAATTCTGGCATGGTGATGACCTTAATCTGATCTATAATGAAATGACCTCAATCACAGGTCAGTGTGCACAAAGAAGCAGAGGAATGTGTGTTTCTCATACTTTATTGTGTCAGGTAAAATCAGAGTTTGTAAAATGAATCTCATTCAAGCTGATGAATAATAAGTCAGATTCCTGCTCATGCCTCCATGTTGGCATTTCATATGACGCATACTTTGCTTTGTAGCCACAAATGAAACATAATTCACATGATGTGTGCGCCCAAATGTGTAAGCTTCCTCTTTACAGCACAAGAATCTAATTTATTTCTATCACAGACGAGATATTTGTGTCGTTTTCTACACAAATCCAGCACACGTGTAAAACAAGAATTTAATGTGCAGCCGGAACAAACAGAGTGAAAGTCACATGTGAGACAAAGGAGAGTAAAAGTCCATCAGTTGTAATACAAAGCAGCGGGGGTGCAGAACCAAACTCAATTTAAAATCTGCACTAAATAAAGCAACGAGCGCTCCTCCCTGAGTCTGACACAGTTTCATCAGGTTCAGATTAGATGAAACTTTATTGATCCCCGCAGGGAGACGATGTCACAGCAGCGGGAAAATAATAAAAGGCTCAAATTGAATATAATTAGAAATATGGTAAATTAGGGGCACGACAATACAACCAGAAAATCCGCTGTGCTCAGGACAAAAGAAGAAGAAACGAAGAGCAGAAAAACACAGAGAGAAGTAATAAGAAAGTCTGAGTGCTCCTTCCAGAAGCAGGACACAGTAACTTTATTTGTTCAACACATTTCAGACACCAGTTAATTCACTCTGCTTCACAAAAGATATTGAGACTAAAACAATGAAATATCTGAACAGGAACAAAAACTAATAATAAAAAAAAAAAACATGGTGAAGGAATACAGTACAATGTAACAAAGGTGACAAGATCACACTTTTTTTTCAAAAAACTACACTGAGGAATTAAAATTTGATATTTTCTTTACATCAGGGTGGAAAATCAAAACATGCGAACAGATTTTTTATTTTTTGTTTTTATCTCTACTGCCTTGAATATAAATCATCACATTCGACAATATACTTCACTTTTTTTTACAGAGATTTTGACATCTCCTATCTCTTAAGGTATGTTTGGACTTTGTGACAATGTTGGATTTGTACATGTTTTATGTTTAATGTGAAAGGGGACAGATATACAAAAATGAATAATTAAAGCCGCAGAGGCTGAGACGACTAGATGTCTCAGATCCTACATTTACCATGATGCAACAGTTTGTAACAGGGTTAGGGTTAGGGTTAGGGTTACAGACTCGATGTTCACAACAAACTGCTTTTCTTCAGGCTGAGTCGTCACCATAATGAACATATAGACAGCTACATGACAGCATACATTATAAAAAGATTGTTGGTGTAGGTATAAAACAAATAAGAATATTCTGTAAAAATGTGTTAATATGTAAACAAAAAAGAAAAAGAAGAAGAAAATTGAACCCAGAGAAACATAAAGTTGTGAGATAAAGAAATGGAAAACAGTGCTTTCAGAAATGCCAAACTTTATTCTTAAGGCCTGAGTTGTCAAAACTCACAAAACCTCACAAATAGTTTCATTTGAAAAACTGGCCAGGGAGGAAGTCAGGTTTGGTTTGGACTATTTGATTATGTTGCCAATCCAAACCAACAGGTTTCAGAATGACAATGCAACAACCAGGCGCACTTATAAGTTTGTACAAACCTACTTTAAATAGGTGACGCGCCATCATCACAATCAGTGCGTTTACAGGACAGCAAGTGTGACTGACAGTAGAGCGAGGGCAGAATAACTGATCCCAGATGACGAGTATAAAATGCTACAACGGGTCACGTAATATACTTAGCCCATAAGAACCCGGACACATTTCTCCTTAAAGGAAATTATGGGGGGCATAACGCAGACTAAATAGACCACATTGAACACATTTCTGACATTTTTTTCAAAATGCCACCCACCACTGTCAGAGATCTGAAATGTTACATATATGTCACATTGGGCGTTAAGATCGTGATTAATTTCTCCATCAATGAAAATTATGGAGGACATAAAACAGACTAAATAGACCATATGGAACACATTTCTGACATTTTTTCTCAAAATAACCCTCCCTAGTGTCAAAGATATGTCAGTGGGTGTTA
>CAEMYA010000184.1:964845-998721 GCA_903131615.1 Diplodus sargus | reverse complement strand
TAGGACCGCCAAAGTACATGATATGTGTGGGAAACACTGCTGTACATTTAAAAGGTTACACGTTTTAGGAGACAGTCCAGGTTTAAGCTGGACTGGTGACCAGGTGCCTGCTGTGCGTACAGTGTTGGCGACCCCTGCTCGAGTGAGTATTTGTGGCAGCAGGACGGTGTGTATGTTGGACTGAGCTCACATAAACTACAGTGTGTGTGTGTGTGTGTGTGTGTGTGTGTGTGTGTGTGTGTGTGTTCATGGTGAAGGAACATGTCACCCAGTGCAACAGTGAGGCTCCTTGATGTGTTTTTGGAGCTCTGAGGCACAGAGAAAGATGATACTTCAGGCTTTGGATGAGAAAAATATCTCAGTGGCAGCAGACTTGTGTAGAAAATAAGACAAAAAAACATCTGCAGATTCAATGTTTCAGTGGAATGAAAGCATGCAGGCATGTAACACACACACCTCCTCACTCCTCCGTCCTCCTGCGGCTTTGAAATGTGGAATATGGCAGCTGTTCACACTGAAAATGTTGCCAGTGGCTCTCTCTCCATCTCCAAATCTATTCTCTTTTTCTCTTCTCTTGTTTTTTTCTCTCTCTTGCCTTTACTCAATTTTCTCTCCCTCTTCAGTCTCTGAAGGCCCACCCTGTAGTTCTGCTGAATAGGCAGATCATGAATTGAGCAGCGCTGTAGAGGCGGCCGTTTCCACGGCGCGCTTTATCAAAGTCAACGCCGTGTATTAAACACAGTGCTGAGGCCATGAGAAGGAGAGAGGAGAAAGAGAAAAGCACCCTGGGATCCCTCCTCCGCCTCCTCCGCATTGAAATGAGGACAGGGCTTCGCTGGTCGTTGGGGGGGGGGGGTTACCGGGAGCTTCCTGTCCTGTGAGGAGAACAAGAGGAAGAGGCGTCATGCTTTACGCCAAACATCAGGAGTGACAATGTCTTCCCATCTCGCCTTGTATCTTATAATTCATCTTTATTTCCTTGGATAGTGACTCAAAGGAGTGAATCCTTGATAGAAACAGTTAGAGTGAGAATCAGAGCTTAGTGGAAGAAGCTCAGGGTTCAGGTCTTTCAAGCCCTGACTTTGGACCCAGACATTTAATAAACCTACTCAGACTGACCCAGTTCCTTCTGAAGTAGATGAGGATAATTAGACCAGATAAACGACCAACACTGGAGGAAGCATAATGTGCCAACAGTCTCTTCTCTTGGATCCAGAGAGACAACTCCAAGACCTGCAGCAGTATCACTGCCAGCCAGAATAAATGTTCCTTTCTGCAAAACCACTGATATATGAAAACTTTACATTTCTAGGTTATTTTTTAGTTTAATTTTTCATTTTGATGTTGTGACAGTGCTGTGCTTATGGTCTGGTTAGCTTTAAGCACAAAAAAACACCCAGTTAGGGTGAGAAAAACATTATGTATTTTAAGCTTGAAATACCTGGTTTGGTTGGTACAAACACTAACAGAGGTGTCCACACTTCTCGTCAGATATATGAGTTTTCAAGTTCAAGTTCAAGTTACTTTATCAGTACCCACAGGTAGATTTTGTTTGCAGTGGTAGAGTCCTCATACACACACATGGAAAAGACATAGAGGCACGTTCACACATTATCAAACTTAGGACAGTGGAAATTAAAAAATGGAAGATAAAGTTATTAAAACATTCTTAAAATGTTCCAGACCGGTCCAGATCAAATAGTGAATTGAATTGCAGTCTTAAACTGCAGTCACAGCTTGTCACCCTTATCGCCTGTGACTCAACCACAGCCTCCTCCACCCGTAGATGTGAAAGTCAGGTCATAAATATGTTATGTTACAAAATGTGATCATTATATTTGGGCGCTGATCTGTGGTTGCAAGTTACAGACACATTCCACATTATCTAATCAACCATGGACATGATATGTTCAGTAAGATATTATCAGTGCACTGCCCACCTAGTCAATTAAATCAGAACAACTGAAAAAACATACTGAGTTTCAAAATCCCCCTTCAACTTTGTGTTGTGTGACAACCGAATAAACACATATGGTTTATGTACAAGTCTGCACTGATTTAGTTTCATCAGACTAAATATTCACATTGACTAAAAAAGGATAGAGAGGCTAAAAAAATAAAAAGACGTTGTGACATTTTACATGTATATTTTCTAGTTTTGTCACCGTCACTGCTTTAGATATATATATTTTTTTATTCAGTCTATGGTTCTGATTTCAAACCTTACAACAAGTCTTTGTAGAAAAGTTCGACCCAGGCCGTCCTTGTCAGAAAAACAACCATCTAACTCGACTGTGAAAGCAGCTTATTAAGACACATATTTACATCTCTTGATAGACAGCGACCTCTAGTGGTCGTAGTAATATAACAGTAGCAAAGAAGGAAGTAAGTTGAAATGGTATAAAGAGTGACAAAGTCTGCTTAGTGAGAAGGACAAGGATGTCCACAGAGCTCAGGGCACTCGTCTTGTCTCTATGACAAACATATCTTGACAGACACCGCTGTGTGATCGACATGCAGACGCTCGCTCCTCATTAGGAACACTAGCAATAAGAAAAAAAAGGTATGTGGACAAAGGGCTTCTCACAGGAAACTGATGTTAACATCCAGTGTGAAACCAAAAGTCAGCGTTGAGTTACTTTAACTTTCATTTAAGTTATGTCACACACCTTATATATTAATGAAGTTATGCATGTAATACAGGTTTGTTACAGAAGTTACAGATATAACGTAGTTATATTAACCCAGACCAGGATGTTTTCCTAAACCTAACCCGACTGTGAGCGTATCTGTCGGTGGTACACAGCAGCTGTCATGTTGTTTTGGGGGTTGCTGGTAATCGACCTGTTCAGATGTTTAACTATGAAGATGTGTTGAGCTGAGTAGTGTTAAATACTACAGACTGACCATTAATGTACCTCAATGCTGCCAGTGAATACACTGATGCTGGATGTTCAATTAAATACTCGTTTAAGTGTCAGCAAATACAGGAGCTTTTCTCTAGATCTGATTTCAACCCTGATCATTATTTTCTATAATGAGCATAAACCTTGTAGAAAATCAATAATATTCAGAGCTGTTTAGATCACTGTCAGTCACGGGGAGTCTCTTCCTCTTCTTCTGTTCCTCCTGACAGTTTGTGGTGAAGCCTCACGGTCTTTGGTTTCTGGCCTTGGACATCACACAGATGTGTGTGGTATTGTCTGCAGAGGCGGCAGCGGTGGTGGTGTCTCCTTGTCAACACCTTTAGTATCATAATCACTGTAGAGGGGCACGCAGGTTGAAGCCAGAGGAGTTTCTGAGTGCATCAATGAGTGAAATGAACACTAATCAAGTGGGAATCCTTCCGATAAACTTCAAGCAGGTCAAGATTTTTCTGCCTTTTTTCTCACTCACAAAAGGTGTGTGGGTCCAAAAAGTCAAGCCAAGAAAGACTAAAACAACCTGCATGCTCTAATTAGACTTATTAAAAAGGATGAGGAAAGAGGATACAATTATAAAACATCCATCCTCAGTTTCAGTGGCATAGAAACAACACCAGGAAATATATAATTAGAGGAAAATAATTAGAGGGAATCATGGGCCAACAAACAATTATCCCACAGGACGAGGGGGGGACAGAAAACACTGGCGTAACCTCGGTAACCTGAGCTGTCGTTTAAATTCTGTCACCAGATTTGTGTTTTGTTTACCTGCTGATTTAATTAGGAGCCTTTTTTCCACGGCACATTTTTAAATTGCAGGCAGACAAACAGAATGTAATGAGAGATGCAGACGTGATGTTTGGACTGTGAGTGCCGTAACATGGAGCTGCGTGATATGAAGCAGCTGCAGGTCAGACAGCTGCACAACTCTGCAAGGTGTGCCCTGAAGGTGTGTGTGTGTGTGTGTGTGTGTGTCTGTTATTACTGGCTGTAGAGCTCAGGTGAAGCACTGATCTGAGATCTGTTGATGCAAAGACTCAACATTAGTCACGATTCCCTCGGCTCAGTCTTTGGTTCGTTTCCTTGTTAATTCCTTTCGTTGTGTGTCCCTGGATTTAACACACTGGTTTACTGTAATTGCGTGTTAGATTGATTGTTATACAGTGTGAATTATAACTTTGGGGCTAACAGGAGCTGTGGGCCTATAATGACCATGTTGTTTAAAGATTTATCTAAGAATATTCACTGTGTACATCGTGATGCAGCGCCCTAACACAGGCCCGGGCAGCAGCAGTGATGGTAGAAGCAGTGTATTAGTAGTGTTGATAGTAACAGCAGCTGTAACAGTAAAGCTTTTGCATGAGTAGAAACAACACTAGGTTGAGCAATAGTGTCAAAACTCATTTCAAACGATAGAACTGTCACTGCCAACATACTTGCACACATCTTTCATGTTGGCATGGATGTTAAGAAAAAACAGCCACTAGAGAGTGCTGCTCAGAGTCAGATGGGCCTCGCGCAGGGCTCAGCTTTTCCTGCAACACCGTCCTGTGCGTCTCTGCAGCCAGGCGAAGGAAAGTCAGACAGATGTCTAAAACTTTGCACCAGCGTGCATAACTTTCCTGAAAAAGGTCCTCTTGTCCTGTTGTCATGTCTCGATTGAACAATTGTCTACACGGCCACACCGCCGCCAGTTATTTCGGGTTCTGTTTTGGTTCTGGTCGGTCAGATGACGAGGCCGTCCAATCAAGCTCTGTTGTTGCCGCGACAACCCTCCATTTCCCGCCGAGCCCTCTCACCCCTCAGCGGCAGGGTCGTATGTATCCATACATCCGCCTTTCTCCTCCCTACTTATAATGATGCAATTGATAATTAAATAACAAACTTTCATTTATGGATCACTTCAAACGCGCAGTTGATAAAGTGCTTCAGCAATCAAACACATCCAAACATCAAAGTGGAAATAATTTAAAAAATAAAGGGAGAAGGCAGCGGGAGATAAAAGGATAGACACAGAGGGTAAAAATAATATATTTGTAAAAATAATAGGATAAAAGGCGTCACATGAAAGCCGCTCTATAAAAATAGGCTTTAAGAGGAGATATAACAGAGGATACTTTCACCCCGCTTCCTTTCTCTGCCTCTCTTCTCCCTGTCGCCCTCTCTCTCATCCGCCTCCCGCTGCAGTGGAGATGAAGTGTTGCTCTTGTTTTAATTATGCAGAGGAGGCTGCAGAGCAGGACAGGACATGTTTCAGTGTCGTCGCCAATTAAGCGGCGTCACCCAGTCGTGGAGCTGCGAGCGAGGAAGAGGAGGAGGAATGAAAGAGAGAGTTAAAGAAAATGACACAGAGAGAGAGAGAGAGAGAATGTGGGAAATGAAATTGGATGCATGAGAGTCTTTTTCTTATTTTCCACGCAAATGGAGACGCTTCTCATGTAAAGACACGCAGTCTGAATTCTCATTTCAGTGTACTGACAGCAGCAGTATAACTGTAGAAGAAGAACAAGTGCAGCAGTTGTAGAAATAGCAGGAGTACTAGTGTTAGTAGTAATGGGAGTAATAGGAGAAGAAGTAACATCGGTTATAGTGGTAGGAGTACTAACAGCAGAGCTATAGTGGTAGTAGTGGTTGTGCAGCATTGACTGATTGAATTGTTTGAGTCATGAACAAACAGCTCATAATACTCAGTTCCACAAATTCAAATAAAAAGCATCTCTAGTCAAACTAATCAATGAGAGACGTTGGGTACAGTACTCTCTGTCTCTGAAGCCATCTATTTTCTATTTTCTGGGTCAACATCATACTCAACATGTCACAGTCAGTCGACCAAAATAAATCAGGACTCTTCAGCTTCCTTTTTTTTTTCTTTTTTTTTTTTTTTAATAAATGGTTTCTTAGATGAATGTACACAGGACAATTGCAATACCCGAGCAGTCCGGTTTGTGGTAATTTGAAGAACTGCACATTTCTTTGAGGGAAGCATCAGCTGAAATAAGGACCTCATTTAAGCTTTAACACAAATTCCTCACACATTTAAAGTATTGTATCCGTGTGCTAGGGAAGTCAGCTGGAGTCCTTCACTGATTTTGCTGCGGGGCCCCTTGCAGGCTAATCCAGCAGTAGCTACAGCAGCCGCAGTGGAGTAGAGTTTGAGTTAGAGTTGTCACAGTAGTAAAGGTGAGAAGAAAAGAGAAGATGAAAAAGAGAGGAAAATGAGCTGAACTGTGTGTGTGAAGTCTTTTCATATATCTTCAGGTGTGTGGAGAGACTCCGACAGGACTAACTACCTGCAGTCCAAACTCTCACTCTCTTCACTGTATTGATCAAAAGCACATGGACTCCGTGGGCATTGATTTGCATTGCATATTCACCGGCTTCCCCCTGATATTCGGCTCTATTGTGGCTTTAAAGTGTCAGGCTGAGACATGGCTGGATAAAGAGCGAGCGAGCGCGGCGCAGCAGCAGGTAATTACCACTCCTCCATCGATAACCATTCTAATAGACTTCCAACTGGCTATTTACATTAGGGAGTTGGTCCTTTTACCGTATTGACTTTCATAAAATATATGTGTGGTAGGCTACATTAAAATCAATAAAGCCATTTAAAGAGCATTATCATTAAGAGGCTGCTGTGTGTTAAGTGTGTGTGTGTGTGTGTGTGTGTGTGTGTGTGTGTGAGGGCTGGAGGAGGTGGCAATCTAGCGCGGTATGATGCCTTAAACCAACATCATTTACTGCATGACTGCACCATCAGTCTGTCTGCCACACATGCTCTCTTTCTTTTCTACACATCTCTCTATAGTTCACTTTCAACTTACTTTCAGGCCCTTATGTGCAAAACCATCCGTCCGACAGTGTGTAGGGGGGAGGTGCAGCACGGACGAGCGAGCAGAAGATTAAAGAATATAAGCCAGGATATCGTGAAAACAACTCCGCAGACTACAGAGCTGCAATATGCTGGCTCCAGAAATCATTTCATTTCCTGTAAATTCTCATTTGAGAGTTTTCTTTTGGCAATGTCCTCAGTGTCTCTCAACAAGGAAACACAGAAGTCTCCCAACTGCCTATTAAAGCTTAGACGGTATTTCTGACTTACTGTTTAAAGCACAGAAAACACCAGCCTCACGTTAGCATGTTTAATAATTACAATGACTCCCAGAAGGATGCATACAGATTTTAAATTAAGGAAAGACAGAGCTCTGTTATTGGATTTGTTCTCTATGTACAGATACACTCTGCTGAGAGATCTCGAGGAGAAAAAGTCGGATTGGTGAATTCATGCTGCATCATTAACATGATGAAAACTGTGGATGCACAGAAGGACCGCTCTTACTCTGCAAGTCTTAACCCTTTTTGGTTGAACTCATGATCTCCAGATCTGTGGCCAGATCATCAGCTACCAGCACAACATCTCAATATATCCCTGTGACAAGAACATACTCTTCTCCTAGTGCAAGGAAACGGATGTGCAGGAAACACCTGCACCAGGGGACACCCAGGAGGACACGTCCCACTCAGATGTTGAGCCGTCCACATCATTTACAAACTGTCTCCTATCATGATTAAAGAGGAACCGGCCCAGTCTCCAGGATAAAATGTTGGCTGTCAGCGCTCCTGCAAACCACACACTCATCCGAGGATGACATTTGTAGCAAATGTAGCGCAGATCACGTTCACATATGCTTCCCAACGAAGGGTGGAGGGGAGGGTGGTGGTGGTATTCCCACCCTTTTCTTGATGAGAGACCAAAGTGGCGACCAAAACTCTCTCTCCATTTCCTTCCTCGATCGTGGTGACAGAAACAGGTATTTTAAACCAGACCGTGATGTTTTCCTAACCCTAACCCTTTTGTGCAGTTGCGACAGGAGAGAAAAATAAAATTCAACTTAAACAAACGTAAAGTTGCAACACAAAGACATTTTCAGTTTTAACTCCTCCGTGGATCTGCAGAAATGTACTTAGCTAACATTTATTCTGTTGATCGGTTTGATTCAGTCACAGTGTTTTGCTTGAAGTCTGGCAAGATGAATCTGTGATATCACATGATCTCACAAATCCAGCTGCCTCGCACGGTAAGCAGACATATTTAGGAGGCCTGGAGACAGATCAGACCTTCAGGATCAGTTGGGAAATCCAAAAAGCAGAACAAGTAGTTACGCTGAAAGAGACACAAAAACAGATGAGGCTGAATCAAGCATTATATATATTAAGTTAAGACAAAAACACAAACACGTAAAAATAGTAGAAAGGATTATCCTGTTAAGCCTTCAGTCACATCAAAGAACTCGGATAAAACCGAGAATGATATTGAATTGTGGCATTTGTACATATTGTCATATGAAAACACACACATTTTAACTTCCATACATGTGAGGACCCTGACACGTTCTGTGGCACCTGATGTGAACCTTCACCAAATTCTGACTGGATAAACAAGTCTTAAAGAAGTCTTAAAAAGGGGAGACTGAAAAAAAACTCAAGAATTAAGAAATGACAGACTCGGGACAGAGACGGAAACACATGAGCACAGGAATAAAGAGAGCAGTGGTTCAGGGATTATGGGAATTTGGCCTTCTGCTTAATGCGAGCACTCCTGTCGATCAGCAGGTTTTAGGAAACAGCAAAAAAACGTCTCCGGTATCGTAACACCCCCTCCCTCTGGCAGCCATATTGGAAGTCCTCTTCACTGTAAATAGCTGCTTAAATTAACAGTTTTTCATGTAATTTCTGTGTACTGCTGTGCAGTATCTTGTACAGCATCATGAGGTAACAGTGGCAGCTGCAGTGTTTCTGTGGCTTCCTCATTTTTGTAGCCGTACACAGAGTCAGTCTGACCTGTCAGTGTGATCTATGTGCAGAGGTATCAGAGGGGCTCAGCTGCACTACTGCTACTGCTGATGCAGGACTCCATATAAAACCTTTTTTCCCCTCCACCCCTCCACCCATCTCTCCGTCTCATTTGACACTGTATTAAGTCCCACCTGAGCTGCCGTCACTCCCATCATGCAACAGCCTGCCACCTGAGTCCCCCCTCGCTCGCACGCTCACCTTACAGGATCATCAGTCGTCTTTCTCGTTGCTTCCTTCCACAGAGAAACACACACACCCTCCACGACCTCGATCCAACACAATGACAGGCGGATGATAACGGATTGAATTCATTCACTGCCCTCTGCTGAGACTGACTGGATTGTCTTTTTTTAGAGGAACCTGACAGAAGCGATAGAGAAGCAACTTGAATATAATTTAACACAGACAGTGTTGGTGCCATATAAATAACCTCCCATATGAGACCTTTGTGCTTTTCACAACTCTGCAAACACACGGTGTGATCGCATGAAGCTTATAAACCATCGTCTACATACTAAAAGTTTTAGGAATTCTGTCATCTTTTTTTGTTCATGAATTTGACACTGAGATTGTGGAATCTGTCCAACTTTTAGAGCAACATTATGTCACCATTCACATTAAAGTATCTGCATTTGTTAGTGTGATTTTATGGAGGCAATGTTTTTTTCTGGTTTTCTTCCTGATGTCCTCCAGCTGCTTGGCCTCAGCTGTCCGTGGTTTCCTGAAAGCGACCTATAACTGCTGCATACTACACTAGTGTTAGCGCTGTTAGCCGACTATGCTCAGTGCGGTATATAGGCAGTCAACTGTTTAACAATCAGTAACATTAGCTGCTTGCTAAGTTGAATGTCTTTCGCTGTTTAGCAAAGTTGTCTCTTGCTAGTTTTGATCAGAGGCCAAGTCAGTCCATTTTGACAGGGGATTAGCTGGCAGGTGTTGTTGTCTCTGGTTCAGGTTGCTTAGCTTGTGTGCAACGCTTGTTTACTTCAGAAGACAAGACATGACAGTTATAAAGTGCAGAGTTTTTCGCAATTAGCACGGAATGTTAATTTACATCTGACAACTTGGTATAGAAACGGGAGATCTGCATTTGCCTCAGCCTCAGCAAATGTTTTACATAATGTGGCTTTAAACTCATTTACTTTGTTTTGTGCCAACAGGAAGCAATACAGATGTACAGAAACAGATTTAAATGTTGTGTTAACAGTTGAAAATGTGTTTCTTAAACAATTAAAATTAATGTGCAACTCTTCTGGTTTCTTTTCACTGTTTTTTTAACCTACTTTCAGGGATTTCCTCCTATTCAGACAGTGCCATCCAGCACTGATGTTGGTGATCAGGTCTGACTCACAGTCGTTGTTCCAGGTCATCCCACAGGTGTGGGATGGGGCTGAGGTCTGGGCTCTGTTCAGACGAGACATGTTTTTTCTTTCTTTTCTTCTAGTAATCCAGAAAATGTTTAAAATCCTGGTTTAGCCTCCTCACACCTGCCGGATCCACCAGTGTCAGGCTGTCAGGTCAAGCATCGTTCAAACTCACAAAACTTTATTTGGAATTTTAGTTGTGGTCCAAAAGTTTCAGACTGATGATTCACACATTATCTACAATATACTATATAAACTGTATGTGTGCATTTCTTTGATCATGAAGCTAGAATGTTTCTGAATGAACCAACAGTAGACATATTTGTGATATTTTATAACTTTAGATGTTTATGGGGACATTATAGAGAAAAGAAAACTCTGGGTTCAGGAGGTTAAACCACAGATCGAATTGTCACAATCACAGAGCGACCTCGTTATCGCCAGGCCCTACACATTACCCGTCAACCCGTCAGCCGGCTGTCGGAACATGCTCGAGGTCTCGTTAAGCTTGGAGCCCGGAGCTTCACTCATTATCTAATTGGATGCTGGAAACCTGGATCCCTGCAGCAGGGACCTGATCTCTGCTGCCTCGTCCTTCAGCGTGGGCTGTCGGTTCGTCCGCGGCTCTGCGTGTCAAAGTGTCACAAACAATGCTTCCACTCTGTCCTTCTTATTGTGTAACAGGCAATTATCAGTGTAAACCAGAGCTGATTATTTCAGGATGTTGCAGCAGTTGTAGTCTAAATGCTTCCACTGTATGGCCTCCGCTGAAAAAAACCTGCCTGTTAACTGTTAATAGGCTAATTACAACTCTGTGACGAGTCAGGTCTGAGCCATTTTAGAGGAAGAGCTGCTAGCTCCTCACACAGAGAGTAAAATCAGTCAGAAAAAAAGCCGGCGGCAGTTTATTATGATGGTAAATACAGCTGACTGTGGTTAAATGGCTCCTTTCATGCAGTGTCTCTGCCCATTCAGAAGGAAGCCTCATAACAGGAAGGGCACGACAACAAACAAGATGGCTGGAACGGAGCTAAAGGCCCCGGTGAGTCATGAGTGAAAGTTCGACTGTGGACAGAAGAGATGTGTCAGATTAGTGCGCAAACAATACAGTTCAGGATGCAACTTTCAAGACAGAGTAACTTCTAACTTTGTACACTTTTCATACAGAAGACAAACAGTACGTGTGAAATAACAGCCACACAACAGTTTACTGTCACCTGAAGAAATAATCTCTCAAAGTCAAACTACACGTGCACCAGATAGTTTTGCCCAACACACTACTAGACATATTACCTGCCTTCCAACCTTCATACTGCCATACTAGTATGCCAGATAAAGATTTAGTGTGTCCCAGTACAAAGTACTGTAGGTCAAATGACATCAGGACGTCCTACTACAACTGTGTGGAAGCCAAAATGCTTTTCTGGCTATTCTAACCCACAATCCTCTGCTCTGTGGAAGATGTCACATACGTCACAGTGTGTCACACACATATAAACAAACATTTGACAGAATGATGCGCACCACGATGACAGATGAAGCACATTTAAGTGTCAGTTTTTCATTCTTTGTGCTCCAAAATGTTGCGCTAAGGCTGTGACAGATATTAGCGCACTGTCATGACGAAGTAATGATGTTCGGGTGGTATGTATACTGCATGCAACAACATGTGCTCTGTAAAGGCAGCTGCAGTAGACATTAAGAGTAAAACGAAACTCAGTTGTTCATTATAGACAACAATGGATCTTTTTCCCTTGATTGACAGAGTTTGCTGGTGTGACATGATTGGTTGAAGTGAAGCAGTGACAGATAGAAAGGTCCAGGGTTCACTGTTCCTCCAGACAGGATTTCACTTTGATCCATCCAATGAGTGTTGAGACATTTGGGTCAAAAGCAGGTGAGACAAGGAATCGTATGTCAGTTAGTATTGCTAACATTGCTAAATACAGCATTCCTGCAAGTCGTAGGTTATACAGGTTTTGATGACGCACATCTGCTTGGAAAAGACTTATGGGACAGAAGTTGCAGAGCAGTGTGTCACAGTAGTTACTGCTGTAGTTATCTTCTGGGACCAGCTTCCGTCTCTGTTCCTGCCATGAGTTTGTAAAGACGGGTCCAGTGAAGGTTTCCTGGGGTTGAGGAGGTTAAAACTGTCGTGTGACTGGTGAAGAATTTATAGCTCAGATAATTGGAGAATAAATGTGATTCTGATGAGTTGTGAATTTTTATGGTTTCCTGAGTTGCTGATAGTTTCTGTTAAATTATTAAGCGCTCCGTGTCTCGTCTCTGATCTGTGAGGACGGGGAGTGACCGGCAGCGTGGAGCGAGCTGCTCAGACACCTTCAGGGATGGATGACTTTATTCTGAGTAGCAAGCTGACCGCCCCGCCTCCATCCCTCTCTCTCTCTCTCTCTCTCTCTCTCTCACACACACACACACACACACACACACACACACACACACAGACACACACTGATCTGCGCTGTGAACCGGGGCGTCCATCTTGGCCGGTCGTCTCACCGCAGGCTTGCAGAGAGAGAGACGTCCTTCCGACAGCAAAGGTTAATAATTCTGCACCTGACTCTGCGGGACCCGTCTCGCCACTACAGCTATGATTTAATCAAGTGGAAGGAGAGGTGAAGCCCGATGCTGCGCTGCCAACCGGCCGGCCAGGCCAAATCACACAGACACAGAGTCCGAAAAAAAATGAGAGAGATGGTCAGGAGGGAGGGACGGAGCGGAAGAGAAGAAATTAGGAAAATAAATTGGATGCAGAGGAAGACAGTAACGCCAGTACAGTGAAGAGTTTTTTTTTATTATATTTTGAGTAACTTTACTTTCCACTATGATAAACCTGCTAATGCTGAAGTATTAACAGCTGGAGTAAATCATTACTTAGCACCCTTCCCTAAAGAAACAAAGTCTGATGACAAGTAAACTTCATAATATGAGAAGAAATGTTGTTTCAGTCATTTCCAACAAAGTCACAACAACGTGGTGGGCGAAAAGGGGCGTTTTGTAGGAATTTTTAAATTAAGAGTTTGTAATTTCCTGGAAGACGGTGTAAAAATGTTGATCACACCCTGCAAAGTTATTATAACCACTCTACACTGATTTGGATCCAATACATTTTTTTTCTATGCTGCCATGGCTGTTTAAAGAAGAAGGACGCCGCTGGGGACTAACAGGGATAAGTGTATATCACAACTTTATTTACTATATTTTATGGAGAAAGCATTTTCTGACATCCTGCGGCTGCTCCAGCTTTACTTGTTGCTAATTATTGCTACCTAGCAGTCTGTCAATGGAGGCTTTTTGGGCCGAGGCTGTACACAACCTCTGAGAACAACAAAGGCCATCTATCAGTACGGAGGTTATTTGTGGATGTACACCAGTAGTTTTTCTGCTAAAGTAACTGTTGCTTAAAAGCTGCTTTTTGGTTGTTAGCTTGTGGATGTGCAGCCAATTAATATCAGCCACAGTAACAGTAATGGCTCTATGACGGGGAGAGCAAACATTCAGCTCTATTTGTCGTTGTAAACAGTCCATGAGAAAGAAAGAGACAAAAGGAGGTCAGAGCATTGCATGGTGGGATACTATCATGGCAATTTAACCAAACCACTGATGCTGTTGTTATCTGTCATTAAAGCAGATTAAAGACCTGCTGAGAACATGTAGGAGCTAAAGTTGAGGAAAGGAAAGGTTTTCAGAGACAGCCGGTCAGTGAAAAGCCGCCTGCTGCCTCTCAGAGCATCACGTGTCTCTAATGATGTAAACAAACGACCCAGAGGTCACGCTTCACCTCATCTGCAGCCAGAGCAGACCACAGCGCTTTAACTGAACCATGTTGATATGTGAGAGGGTGATATGGAAAACAGTCCTTTCTTGGCGTGGATCTGAGCAGATTCAGGCGTCGAGCCGAGCTCCAGGCCGCAGACAGCGACCGCTGACATCACTCCCTCCCATCCCCGGACAAAGTCTTGGCAGAGCGAGCGCGTCCTCCATGCCAAGCTGAGAGAGGAAAGCCTTTGAAGTTCACAACCTGTCTGATGTGCATTGACCTATGATAATAGCACTGATATGTTTGATCCTGAGTTCTGAAAATTAGAAAAAAAAACTGTTATGACCTTAAAAAGTTTTTAAACGTGGAGCCGGAGAACAAGATGAGTCTTTATTGTCGGCTCGCCAGATACAAGAAACAGCACGAAAGCAGACAAATAGACCAGCTGACATTACACTGAACAACACCTTGTGTGTGTGGTTTGGAGAGTGCAGGGTCAGCATTAGACATTTCCCCCATGTCAAGACCTTCACAACTAGGAATGTTAATGATTAATAGCTATTAAGAGTTTAACTAATTAAAAATGTCTTCGTTGACAGGAATATATCAAGAAGTATTTTACAATAAAGGATTACAGATATTTGCTTTTCAAATACATCCAAATAAAACACAAAATACTGGTGTATGAAAAGTAATTTGTTGGAGCTCTGTGATCATTAATGTGTGTTAATTCATTTAAAATTCAATAACTTCATGTTCACTTTAACTGTTCCTTTACTTCTAATGCAGCCGACTCTGATTTTACTTAAAAAATCTATCAGCAGTCAGCAGTTTAAACATATTTCATATTTCTAAAGGAAAAATGTTCAACATATTTCACATATTTAGGATTCACTGATAATCGATTTGTTAAGGCAGCCGACTACCGTTTAAAGTAAATACGTACTTGCATCTCTACAATCATTATATCACAAGTCAGCAACTGCCACAACAGATCAGTGTTGATCATGCACTCCGTGTGTTGATATATGCAAAATAATGGTCAAATGTAATCTATTGAAAAAAGGGAGATTAAGGATCAGAATGAGAAGTTGCTGCCTGAGGGCTGGTGTGTGTTTGTCCTTTTCCAAAATCCAAAGCAGCTTTCACACAAACTCTTGTGGAGATGTGAATGAGTACTATGAGTGTGTCAATGCCCCTCAGCTAAAAAAAATCTGTTACCCTTGATGACATCACTGTGACATCATCAGGTTTATTTCTCCTCCAGACAGTCCCGGGCTGAGTGTTAACACTGACCTGTGAACCGACCTACATGTGTACAATCAGCCCCTTAAATACACATTCCATTGTGTAGAATAATTAAATGATACAATCTGAAAACCGCTTGCTTTTTAAACCTTTTTGTAAATCTCCGGTATGTTTCTTTAATCGGGTTTTACACCTTTTTTGGCTGATCTCACCTCCTGGTTGAGGCTGATAAATAGCCGGCACTTTTACACAAAAGTCCTCCTTTATGCACCTTTAACTGAAAATTAATAACTGTCACGCTAATGGAAAGATTAATGAATCCAAAACGGTAACACTGTGAGTTTACATAATGCATTTACATTGAAAACACACATTATTCCAGAGTATACAGCAGAGGGGATGAGCTGTATTTAGCGCTGGTATCTCTGCTAACTCTTATCATCCAACTGCGAGGCTTTATCAGCTGCGAGGCTCCGGCAGAATGAGAGCATATCTGCTCACCACAGAGAGCAATATGAAAATTACCCTGCTTTTATAATCATAATTCATGCATTTTTAAATAAATGTAGTTTGTAGAAGGCTGACTCAGTACTTTCTCTGTATTTTCCTCGAAGTACAACTCTCAAACACTCACTTCTAGTTCATAACAAAACTGCTGCGATCAACAAGCTTGTTAAAATTGGTCCTGATAGAAGTTGTTTTCTCTTTTGTGTTAAATAGCCTTTAGTACAGACTTAGAAAGTCACACTCTTCTTCATGAGCCACAAGGATATTACATCTTTAGTCAACGAGCGAGTTAATATGTGTGATTTTAAAGCAACAGAATGAAGAGAAGTCTTTTTCCTTTACACTCTATTTTGCATTAAGCCTGGAGGCCACCATGTTGTAGCCTGAAAACCTAACTTAAGGGCAATTTTGTCACCGCTCTGCTGAATAAAAAAAAACAGCTTATCAGTTATATGATTTGCATATGGATATGGATGATAGCCAAAACCACACGCATTTAGCATAAGGTGTGCTGCTCTATGGAGCTTTTTTCTGCTGTTTTTAGCTCTGACAGCACCAACAACATCATTCCACCCCTGAATCTCTGTGTTTACAGTTTTCTGTCAGCTTCACCAAACATGTCGCAGAGGTTGTCAAACTCATCCAGCAGGGGGCGCCTCAGAAGTCTGGTTGCATGAAAGCTTATGGGAAAATTAGCCCATTTCTGATGAGTTTATAGTCTCAATCTATAGTTTTGAGTCTTTATCAATACAACATGATGTTCATTTTATAAATTACGGTCCCATTTAGAGTAAAATAGATGATAAAGAAGGGTATGCTTCAGGGCGGGGCTACGTTTTTTTTAAGGATGTTGTGAATTGTTGTGACACGACCGTATGGCGGTTGTGTTTCAGAGGTGGTGTGAGCGGCTGGGTGGGGTTCCATCCCCTGTGTCTGCTGAAAAGCCCTGGTCACCTCGTGTTCACTGCCAGATGATTTCGCCTGTTTTCATGGTACTTGGTCGCAGCTCTAGAGAATCTCTAGTTGAGAATTTATTTGTGCTACGTGTTGTTTTGCCTTGTATTAATCCTGCGTAGTCTGCTCGTCTCCAGAGATCTAGATTCGCCCCGATCAGCCTACTCTGTCAGTCACCCATCCTGCAGCACCTGGGACACCTCCGCACACTCCACCTGGCACCCTGCCTAGCCTCCCCAGCGTTATCCGCCAGTGCCGTCTATGCCACACCACAGGTGAATTCGGTTAAACAAACAATGTTGCATTTGTATATTATCTGATCAATTATCTTTCAAACTGTTGGCAGTAATTTCTGCCGATTAAAATATCTGCTCTGTTCATTCTCAGAGCTCGCCACTGTGGATGGAAATCGTAAGAGTCGTAATGATTGAGAGAAAATAGTCCAAAATATTCAAATAGTCCAAATAGTCCAGTCCATCAGAATTGTAAGTCTCTGAGCATATCAATTCCTTTTATTAATGTTTCATCATTTTCTGACATGTTGCAAAACTAATGTCGTTGCATTAGTTTTGCAACAGGGAGAAATGGCGGCAGAAGAAATGGTCCAAATTGTGGCTTAATTTCACGAAGAAAGACGACAACAGTCCGAGTCTTAATGGAAACACCTAATGTATGCTGAAACATCTCACTGAGCAACGTGGGCTTACTTATGCTCAATGTAAGATTAAGTTATTTTTAGCAATCTGCTTCCTTTTGATTTTAAATGAGGTTTTGGTTTCACTTTATATATCTGTGCTGTTGTTATTTTAATTAACCTGAAACTACCGGTCTGAGTGGAGGCAGGTGTTCAGCTCCAGAATACAAATGACTCCAGCAGCCCCGGGGAAAAAAAGTGTCACTGCTGGGCTTCACAGTCATACAGCCCTCATACCATTTAGTCACAAAAATATGAAAATACCCTCCTAAAAATATGCCTGTGGATTCAGCCTCACCCAGGGACAAGCACCTGCACTCGGTGAGAAGACCTTACCGGTCTCACATTACGATAAGGGGACAGTAATTCAGGAATATATTCAAGGCCTTTACCATGTTACACCTGCAGGTGAGCAGCAGGATTTTAAAATGAATTCAGAGGCTCAGCAGCAGCATGAAGAGAGGCAAAGATGAGCCGCTGCAGAGCGAACAAAGTGTTTATCAGACAGTCTGGTTTCCTGGAGGCTGTACGAGTTTCCTGGGATCCTCTGAAGAGATTTTCAGACGGCAGAAGCCGGGGATCTCCTCTGGAATATGTGAGCAGGCAGAAGCTGAATAGTTAAAATGAGGATTAAAGGAAGAACAGGCTGCTGCTCCTGCAGGACTGAGAGCTGCCAGTCGAGCTTCCTCTGCCGTGGAAAAGCTGCTGAACTTGAACGGCGCTCTGACTGGACTCCGGCCAGAAGCCGCTGCTCCTCGTCTCAGTTCATGTGTTTGGGTTTCCACGGTTTTGGGTTCGACCTGTGGGAGCATTCAATTAGAGCGACAGACCGCCTCGATCGATCGCAGACGGTGTTTGAAAGTTGGCCAAGTCCTGCAGAGTTTGATCTGGCTCTGTGTTTCGGCTTCCAAGACATTTTTTTTCTTCCCATCAGGAGGAAACCTGAGGATGTTCTGCTCACTCTGCTGGAGAATCCTCAACTCATTCAGACGACCACTAAGATATTTTATCACTCCTTCATGATGGAGAGACTAAGCTGTAAATAACCGATGGAAAGCAGACAGATAAAGCGAGGAGGGAAAAGGGCAAGGAGAGAGAGAGGAGAAAGGGGGAAGAAAAGAAGGAGATGAGGATAAGTTATAGAATAAGAGGAAAAGTAAGAGGAGAGGGAGGTGAATGAATGAGAGGAGGAGGCAGAGAGGAACAGGTACATTTCAAAAGATGCTGTCAATCAAAAAGCAGGGATGTGTGTTTCATATTCGACTTTCACTGTCAAATGAACATAAAGTTATTGACTCATGTTGGACTCCTGCCATCGCAGTCTCCAAAAGTGCAAGTTGATGTTTTGTTTTGTTTCGACCAACAATCCAAAACCCCCAAATATTGAATTTATAATGACATGAGACAAAGAACATTCTCACAAATTAAAAGCTTGAAAAGGTCGAGCTCGATGAAATTTGGCATTTTCACTGAAAAAGTGACTGTTAATAGATAATGATAATGATCGCTAGTTAGTTAGTTTTATGTTGATCCACAATCAATTCTCCTTAAGTATCTCTGTTCCATTTGCCTAAAAAGCAAACAAGCAAGCATTTGTCTACTTGTGTAAGTGACAATTACATCACTTAACAGACCTAATAATGTTGTTGATTTGGGGTTGTATTTCCTTGTGTATCGCTGTTTTTTTTGTCATCAGACAGCTGATAAGATTGCGGTGGCTAAGTTGAACAGCATTTATCGGCTGTGCCGCGAGATCGGTTGGATTTAACCTTTAAAAAAGTGATATTCAAGCACTGTGTCAGGGTGAAACAGAGACGGTGGACCCAAGTACACGACAGGCAGGAAGATCATGGCGTGAAGTTTATTAAAGATTAAGGCAACACAAAGACAGGGAAAACATGACAGCAAGATCAGAGACACTGAATACATGATGTGACAATGACTGAACAAAAGACTGGACTTAAATACAAACTGAACTGAAGGAGAGGATGAGGTGCAGGTGGGGTGAGGCCGAGAAACACAGATCTATATGAGCTGCAGATGAAAATACGTATTTACGCTTGTTAAACATGCAGAAAGGGCAAATCAACTGAAAAACAGACACTTGGCCTCTGAGAGTTGATGTTACTAAGGCAATGACATCATACTCTGGAGGGATGACAATAAATACCATGAAAATACTGAGGTTTCTTATCCCATGTGAGTGATCCACACAATGGGTGGTCATTTCTAAATAACACAAGGTCCCCTGGTGAGCTTCTCCTAAACCAACCCAGTAGTTTTGGTGCCAAAACACTTTACACTACTTCTCCTCACTTCCTCCTTTGTTGACGTAATAATGACTACTACCACTAGAGGGCGCTGCCTGAGAAGACATATAAATATGGGTTGTAATAAGCTCACAGTCGACATACATGGTCATTTCCCTGATGAAGATGAGCCATTTTAAAGACACTTAATTTTCTACTTTAATAACAGACTTTACAAGCCTTCTGCCTCTTAAATTATTAATTATAGGAGAAAATACACCAGATTTAAGGGGTTAGTTTAGGTAATCCTGGAAAAAAAATATTGTAAACAGTTTTTCTAATGTTAATAACTCCCTCAGCTGAAAAAAAGGGCTTTGAAACTGAACTATATTAAAGAGAGAAAGTGTTTTCTGAAACTTCTTCAGCTCTGGTGATGGTGACAGTTTCTGGCAGAGATTAGCATGTGTGTGTGGTTTTTTTTCACTCCAAGAAACTAATCAAAGATGTGATCAGGATCCCTGAAAGGCAGAGAAACAACACTAATCTCCCTCTGATTAGAAATGAATGGGAACTGCGTGTCACAAACACCTGAAATCCAGAGACATAAAGCTCTGATGAATCACCTCTCTGATTAAAGGAAGACATCATCAATCACCCACAAACTCTCTAATACCGCAGTGTGAAACCAATAAGAAGTCGACTGGGTGGATTTCTCTCCGATACAGAATCACTTTATTACAAACGTCTGTCCTCCTTCCAGGGAGACTTTTTCTGCACTTGAGAGATTTAAAGACGAGTTTCTCTGTGAGCTCAGAGCTTCAGCCCGCTTCTCAACAAGCTCACGTCAGGATTTATCTGCAGATATTGGAGCCCGTGTTGTGCACTGTGTTATTTTCTTCATTACATAGTGTTTTATTATTTCCATCCCATATCATAGGCATCTGTTCCCAAAAGTAAACCTACTGTCCTCTGCGCAGCAGAAAGTCTGTCTGTCTGGACTCGTTGGCTGAACACAGGCTCTTATTTCTCCTTTTGAAGGGACAGTGTGACATTTGTTCACTTTCTCACCCAGACACAGATCAGAAGTAAATAAGGAGAACAAGTCCAGTCATCAAAATATCCATCTTCTCAACTATCAGCTAATATTTATCTTTTTTTCCCAATTTTAAAGTTTCATTTTCATTTCATTTCATTTATTTTATTTATTTAAAGGACAGCAATCAACATTTCTGTAAATGTGCCAGTGTTAGCCAGCAGGCTAATTTTTATGTTAAGCTAGGTGCAGGGTGGCTAATTAAGTTCATTAAGAAAGAGGATGTTTTCCATGTGTATGATTCAGATCAAGTCCAAAGTTTGGAGCCTTGAAGACTTTAATGATCAGGCTCCAGTAGCAGATCATTACAGAAACAACTGGAAGAATCCCATTCTGAGCTAGAAACCCAGAAGTCAGTGCTGTGAAAAAGCAGAATAAAACAGCCTGTTGTATTAATAAGAAGGCAGGCGTCTCTAGTCCCGGCAACACCGCTCTCCATCTACTGAACGTCGTCCCTTCACGTTTGTTTTACTTTGGTTTCTATCACTCTCCCTCTTCACCTTCCTTGCCTCCTCCATCAGCAGCTTCTTTATGTTCTGACGTGTTGTTTCCACAGCTGTTCCATCGTTACCTGGAGATAGTGACCCCAAGCTACAGCTTGGTGGTTGTGGCTCAGGGGTACAGCCAGCATCTTGTTATTGGAGGGTCGCTGGTTCGATTCCCTGGTCTGCAGTGTCCTTGGGCAAGTTACTGAACCCCAAACTGCTCCTGATATGCTGGCCGGCAAAATAAACAGCCCCAGATGTGTCCACATACTTTTGGTCATCTTTTGCTTTACAAATAAGACTGAACATTGTTGATATAGCTTCATCAAGAGGAACAAATATACTCTAATGATGTTAGCATAACATCAGATTCCACTTCAGCAGTGGGACGAGGTCCTGATTAAATAGTGATGAGGGTCTCAGTCGACAGCCAGCCTGATGGTGAGCTCTTGTTCTTCTGCTGTTGAGGACACAGTGTGCTCTGCTGCACTGTTCTCTCGTGACTTAAATCTATCTATGCTCAGATGGAGCATTCTAATCAGAATCTTTTCTGCCGCTGCCTCGTTCTTATAACCTGCTGCAGCAGAGTCACGAAAAAATCTCCACCTTGGTGTTGACAGCTGACGCAGTTGCACTTACTGTGGTTTTGCATACCCAATCATCACCTAAACCAAACGCCCACGCAGCAGTTGGTGCACCTGTTACTTTCACAGTCTGTCAGCTCAGTCTCACTCTTTAGACCAGCAAAATGTAAATCCAGATGTTCACAACAGCAAAAACAAATGATGCTTTTCTGTCTTAATTCAGTGTCTGAATCGGCTGGAATGTGGCCTCTGGCTGAGGAACGTCAGGGTCGGGAGCAGAAACGCTGATTGATACTCAACCAATCAGTGATTGCAAATGTTGTTTTTTGAAACAGCAAACAGGCTGTTTGAGTTGAAGCTGGTGCACTAATGTAGTGACGTCTGCTGACAGTGAATAACCTCTGGTTCCTAATGCAAAATGAAAGTATCAAGTCAGTGAAAGCAGAGAACTCAAGAGATGAATGTGTGTGCGGTGCTTTAGTGCCGGCTCACTCCAGAAAAGGGTACAGTGAAGGGTACTAGTTTGTATATTTGTAGCTAACCTTGAAGTAAGCATTGCCCCAATTCCCTCTGTGGGATTTTTGAATTGGATTTTGGATTATTTTTAAAATCTTGTTATATAAAAACTTTAATTTTGGACCACAAACACTACAGATTTCTGTAACTGAAGTTGAAAGATGTTAAAGATTACATTGTTGAAACTTAAATTTTGAACCCTGTAAGGGAGTCACTTTAATATCACTGTCAGCATTGAAAAGACGTTTAAAAAATACATAAAAATATGTTAATTCAATGTTCAGTTCGTGTTTTGGATGTGTTGTTGCTCAGTGGTTATACAAACTTTGAAGCTGTTTATATTACTTCTCCTGAAGTCCTCTGTTGCTGCTGTAATAATTACTCTGGCCACTAGAGGTCGCCGCCTAACAAGAAACATAAATGTGGTTGTAATATGCCACTCCCATAGTCAACTTGTGTGTTTGTTTATTTTGCTGGTTTGAACCCCCACTCACACCTAACACACCAAACATTAACAGTATTCCCATATAAATATACACACTGTGTGCCAGTGTTTAACCATGCCCGTTTATATTTTCCTTTTGTTTGCACTTGCATCAGATGTAAAGTCCATCTAAAGACACACGCACATGAACGCACACATGCTGGTGGAGCAAATCGATGCAAAAAAACTAAATCATGCAAATTTAAAAGAGGAAAAATATTCACTTCAAAGGGTTTTTGCAGCACTTTATGAATGTAAAGAGAAAGGAGGATAAGAGCGGAGAAACTGGAGGTCCTGGTAAGTTTGGAGATCAGGCACAGTCAGTGCTACAGTCAGTTATAGTTAATGTCAGCATGTTGGCTGCCTGCTGTGAACGCACTCGCCGCACTGACGATGTACTGGTCAAATGTGAACATTGTAATTCTCTTTGTACTAACTAAAACACATTGACTGGTCTGTTAATGCAGCGCATGTTAACCCCACTGACAGCAGCTCATCTGGAAGTTTTCACTTCACTTCTTCTGAAGCCTGTTATATATTTTTGACTCTATATATTTTTGGCTTCGGGGTCATCAATATTTTCATCAGAGAGGTCCAGCCCCCCTCTGGGCTCCTGCCACAGTAATATCCAGTATAATGAATCTTTGCCAAGCAAACAGAGCCGCAACAATATTGAGAGCCTCTTTTCTGTCCACAGACATTATTTCCCAGAGGAAAATGGAAATTAAAAACAGAAAAGAATTCATCCATTTCATCCATCAACATTGACCCACATCAGCAACGGAAAACAAGAGCCACAGCTGCCTCCCAACCCCGAGTCTCATAACCCTCCATTAAGTTCTGGTAATCAGCCTTAAAGCCATGACACACTTCATACACAGTAGGATAAAGTCGGAGGAGTAATCCTGCATGAGTGCAGCGACTTCACATGTCTCCGCGGGGATGAATCATCTAAACTTTGGGCTACACGTCGCGTGGGATCTCGTCGCCGCCGCCTTGTGTCGATGTTGCCAGGAGCCTTTTCAAACATGTCGCTAATTAAGCGGCAACATGACCTCGGGCCCCCAGGCAGTGACCTAAAACACAGAAGAAGAAGAAGAAGAAAGAGGAGGAGGAGGAGGAGGATAGAGAGCTCACGTTGCCTCCACTTTTTTTTTACATCAGCACGAAGAAAGACATTTCATGATAGTTGTCATTAAGAGAAGGAACGTGAGTGATCACTGCTTCATCTTTATCATTGGGTATTTTATGAGACTATATTTTTCTCTTCGACTGCATTTTAGGTGGAAATATTTGACTGTTTACCACTGCATTTATCTGAAGGCTATAGTGAACAGTTCAACACCACTCACAACTCAAATACCCCAGCTTTAAGCTTTCTCTAGTATTAGTTATTCCCTCAAAGGGCTCCGTAATAAAGTTAGCAATATGGGCACAATCACACTAGGCAATCCACACCATGCCCAAGAACGCTTGACCCCCAAAGTCCAGTTTGTTTGACTAGTGTGAGCACTGGATCGACTGGAACAAGTGAGAGTGCACCCTAACAGTATACATATACAACGTCGTCCAATGATTGCGGTGTGGTTGTGCCAAAGAACTACTTGATTAGCGTCATGGAACGATCATAACTTGGATAACATAACCAGCATAACTTGTAACTGACGTCACACACAAAACCTACACAGCACCAGTCGTTTACTGAGGCTGCATGAATAAAAACAACTCGCTCTTCACCCTCTTGACTCTGAGTGTGGCGCTCTGAAGCAGTGCTCAAAGAAGAGGAACTACAGAGCCCAGCTGGACTTTCAAAGAAAAGTTTGCTAACAAACAGTTCATGTATTCTGACAGATTATGACCTTTGAACAGTTGTGAAAATTTTTAAACGGTCACAGCTTAGTTAAGGTTTACCCCCAAAACTACTTTGAAAACATCATACTTAAGGTTAAAGTCACTCATGTTAAGTCACGTTATGTAAGTCATGTAAATGACGTAACTTACTTAACATAACGTAATGGATGTTAGTATGTCAGTGTGAGATTTTAATTTGATATAATATAAATGATTTTATAAAAGTTAGAAATATATAACTTTATTTATGGGCAGATACTGTCATAATTGTGTCTAATATGTCCTGTCTGATTAGTGTTGTAACTGAGTGTACTTTCTGTTGACCAGTACATTGTTTGATATATCCAGTAACATCTGTCACATTAACTGGCGACCCATTAACCTCATGCTGGACCCTTTGATCATTTGTTACTGGGCTAATTATCTCCATTCATTAGTTATGTCTGTATTACCTCATGAAAAAGTTGCAACCCTGGCTGTTGAGGCAGAGGGAACTGCTTCAACTGACATCCTTCCCCTGGGATTAAAATGGTTGTATTGGTTGTTTGTTTTTTTTTCCCTGTAATTTTGTATATGTGATGCTTTTTTAGTCAATTGTGAAAACTCATTAACAAAGTGGAGAAAACGTGCAGTGTTTTAACAGATTTAGATTCAGAGCTTTACAGCTCAGACACAGGATGTAAACATCCAGCCCATGGCACTTGAATAGTTCTGCTGTGTTATGTGAATATTTTCTAAGGCTATGGCAATGAAGCTGACAATGTATTCTTACACACAAACCTTTGATTTGCAATGTTTTGACAGTAAAACTTATAAAATTAAATTCCAAGCACAATAGTCAGATCGATGTAACACCGACTGAGTCAGATCCACTGAGACAACACACGATTTTCCTCTTCGCCTGTCTTCTGACAGCACACTGTACTCCAACTCAGTGTCCTCATGACTCTCATGCATGTTTCTACACTTTGCACATACAGCTGTCACGCAGGATAAACACACACCGTGACTTCATGCCATGAGAAACACCCATTCAGACTTGAGCGCAGTAAGAGCATTATGATGTTTGAGTTGGAGCTAAACATGCAAGGAGACTGATTAGCTGAGGGAGCAAAGGCAGCAACAAAACAAATCAACTCACACTCGGTCTGATGTTGTGATGTTTGGAGACAAGCTGGAGGCTCAGTTAGTGATGAAATGGCTGAGGGACTCACCATAGATCAGTCTTATTCCTCTACTTATTCTTCCAACTCCTCCTGTCAGGGTTTTAAAAGAACCACTCAGTTTTTTTGTGCACAAGCCCAAAACATAAATCAGGTAAATGATCCATGTCTCAGGTTAAATTACATTTTGGAAGTACAACTCAGGGGGTTACAGTGATGTGTTGGAACTACAGTTCCCATTATGCTTTGGTTAAGAAAGTTAAGATAACAGTTTTGTTAATTGAAAGATACAATAACTTTGAGAATGAGCACCAGCTAAATACTGAGATAAAACATATATTTGTTAACATTTTGGCAAATTTGGCACCATAAAAAGTCTTCTGGCTGAACTTTCAGCAGCTCCTGTTTGTAGTGTTAGATCGATGTCCAGGCAGACAACTTCAAAATGTGATGAATCTCTGGTTCTGCAGCAGCAAGAAGCACCTTTCTGAGCAGTTTTATTGCTGTTGCTTCCTAATAATGTTAGAGATAAGAACATCTTGATAGGTTACACTGACTGTATAAATATGTGTGTCATGTCACAGCTCTGACTTCTGACTGTGTTGGAAAGACAATTGGCAGGACAAACTACAACAACTCACTCCCTGTTGTTTCTTGAACACCTGCATGCACCTGTCCCTCACACCTCTGGCGGCGGTATCATTATTCTATTGTCATTACTTTGAGCAATCTATGTTTACTTTATTATGATATATTGAAGCAGAAAACATTTCTATTCACAGTTTCACAGAATGATTCTTGGTATTACATATTTCATTATTTTTCAAAATCGATGATCCACTTAATCTTACATAATAGTTTATGTTTCCACATTCCTGTGTGGGTAATGGTTGAATATACTTTTATATATACCTTTTTTTGTTCAGTGTTGTTGTCCTTGCTGTTGTCATTGTTGTCAAATTACTCGGAGAGCAAAAAGTCAAATTCTTTGTATGCGTCCTTATCCTTGGCTGAAAAGGCCGATTCTGATTCATTTGGAGAATTAACACAATTTTGAAATTTGAAAAACTAGTGGTGACACATGTCACCACAAGTTTGTGCTCAAGGTGATCATTAAGAAGCTCCTTTATCTGAGTCTGTAAATAAAAAAGAAACAAATCCTCAATTTTTAGAAGTGGGAACCAGCAACTGTTCAACTCTTCTGATTAAAAATGTCAAAACCTAGTTACTTGATTAAGCTGAAGGTCTTTATCATTTACTGAAAATGTATATTGGAGGAATGCTTCAAGGTTCACCTGCACAGAAACTGACAGCACTTTAGTCCAAGTTATATCACACAGAGACAGCAACACATATTGGCCTTACACTATATGTTCCAGTAGAAGAATGTATTTCACTGCTAAGCTTTGAAACATCCATCGACTAGAAGTAACTGTATTGACTCGACTGGGCCGCTCTTGTATACATTTAACCTCTGAACAAGAAGTGTGTCTTGTATTAGTTTGCTTTTGTAAACGAGCTGTGCGGCATGTGGAATATATTTCTACATTTTCTTTTATATTTCACTGTGATCCAATAGCATGCACACACACCGCACACACACACACGCACGCACACACACACACACACATGCGCGCACACGCACACACACACACACACACACACACACACACACACACACACACTCTCTCTCTCTCTCTCTCTCTCTCTCTGGGTAAACAGGGCAGAAAAGCAAACACAGCACTATCGACCGGCGCTGGAGCATTTGCATTAGTGTCCACTCTTCATTCATATGGACGTGGCCTCACTCCGACTGTTCACTGCAGTCTAATTCAAATTGAGGGCCGCAGTAAATTTACAGAGCGAGTCGACGATATTAACCAAATTAAACACTAAATTTGAGCACGCCTTTTTCCTCTCTCCGCCCTGCTTTCGGTCCGTAAACGAGGTTAGTCTCCAGTCAGGAGGACGAGGATTTAATGCTAAGTGAAGTTAACCGTTGTAAAACTGTCGTCAGAATGGATACCTCAATTCCCTCTGCTTGCAGGAGTTTGTGCAGTAGAGAACGGTGGGCGCTGTAAATTTTTGGACCAGGATAGACAGACATTAGCTTAGCACGAACCCAGGAGAGGAGGCTCGATCTCAATTCCAATTTAAACCCCTACCCCTCGTTCTCAGGTGCCCCCTCTCAGACTTGGTGTTGACAGCATTTCCAACATGCTGTCTTCAGCTATGGTGATCTTGTGTTAAGGTGGCATTCCTTGTATTATCACAATGCCATTGATCTGATGAAGACTTGGAGAGCATGGACACTCGCAGTTCATTCACACCTTCGCGACATCCATTAGCTCACCAAACAAAGAAGATCACTGCTTCCTTATAGGCAAACATCAGCAACCCGTGGTCCTACCCTGCCGGTCCACACTGACATTAGAGGAGCAACTTCACTGCTGGACTTCAAGAGTGAATGCAATGAGGACAAAAACTGGTCACATTTTCCACATCTGAAACTAAAATTACGCCCTGACACACATGTTGCAGGACGCCAGGCTCTACTAGTGGACAGTGAAGCAGATTGGATTATAATTTCAGGTCCAGTTACCTCTGAGGGCCTCAGAAACAAACACGCCACATCCTCTTGAGGCATCCACCACCCCAGCAGATCTCAAATATATCCCTGAATCAACCTGCTCAGTTGCGTTCACAGACTGCTGTGCAGATACAAGAGAAGAGCTGACTCCAAGCTGTGAAATCCAAAATTGAGACAGAAAATTGGTGCGTAAAAGAAAGAAAAATAAACCGAATAAGACAGAAAACACACCAAACCTAGGAGGACATCATCAATTATTAGCTGACACAGGGGCTGACTCAGAAAACTAGACGGACTGAAATATAACGAGCATTGGCTTTGCCATGACAACCTCCCAGGATGACTTTTTCTTCAATAAAAGCCGTTCTCTCAAACATCGTCTTTGTATCTTGAGCAGCATCATACCATTTACCATTTTATTATTTTCTCATGCATCAGCTTTCTTTCTATCATTCCAAGATTCCTCTCGCCTGAACTCTGTTCAGCACCAGAACAGACACAGCAGAAGCACTGATGGCAATGTATGAAAGAAGAAACAGAGACAGAAACTCTGTGCATCACAAAGCTTCATGTTCATATGGAAATTTAAGATTAATACTATTATCCCAATTGTGAATAAATCCATAAATCTACTTAGAAGTTGTAGAAAAAAGATGCTCCTTGAAAGGCCAGAACTTGCCTGAGAATCAGAACTTTTTCATATTTTCTTCACCATCACAGTTATCCAGTGATCGTTATCCGCACATCCATGGAAAGATTGTATAAAGGAAGTGCTTATAGCTAATTCGGCATTATTTAAATGCTACCAACTTGCCACTTTGAAAAGTCAGACTTTGAAGTTCTTGTTCAGAGCAACAACTTTAACAAAATGCACATGAATCCATTTAGACATAATAGATTGTGTTGTCCTTAAAGGTACAGAACTTACGTTTTAACTTTTTCTTCACTTTTAAAATAATCCAGTGATAGTGGCCTGTACATTGATGATTAGATCAGTGCTAATAGTTATTCAGCATCATTATTATAGAGAGGGCTCTCTGCATCAGCTCTGTGCTTGTCCAACAAGTGGTATTTGAGACTTGACACACTCTGTTGGTAACTTCGTTCACATTGATGGTAAATATAAATAACTTCAAACCATCTGGCAGGGCTTTGGAACTGAATTTGCCATTCATCACACCTCTTTCTTTATCCATTTATTCTCAAGGAGGTTTGTTTCTGCTGCCATCCACAACATCACTGCTGCATTGCTTCCCGATTTCCCAAACGACAGAGTGGACTTTAAATTAATGAAAAATTAACGGTATTAAAAGGAATTTGCGTTAGTGCGTTATTATCACGTTAACTTTACAGCCCTAAAACAAACATAAGTATAAATCACTTGAGGGACATTCAATGCCAACTCATCTAGAATTTGGAACCTTTCCATTTTTGTGATTCTGAGTTTCTCAAAAAGAAAAAAAAATGTAAAAAACCTTTGGGTGAATGTTGAATTTACAGTGCGCTACAAAATCCCTTAATCTTTCCTCCAATAGTTTTTTAGTTATCATTTTTTCTTTTTTTATTTACTTAATTCCATCCCTGTTTTCTTACGTCCAGTGTTGCCACAGCTACCTTGAAAAAGTAATCTGATTACTGATTACTCCTTTAAAAAGTAACTTAGTTACTTTACTGATTACTTGTTTTTAAAAGTAACTAAGTTAGATGACAAGTTACTTTATTAGTAACATTCAGCAGCTGCTGACAACACTCCCGCCGCCACAACATAAAAATGACAACCTGTTTTGCCAAAACTCACTTTATTGGAAGTGCATTTTTAACAGTAACATCAAGCACGGCATTGATAGTAGCAGGGAACTCGTTCATTACAGCACCAAACGAGGGCGAGTCAACTGTGTTTAAGTGCAGTATTTCCTCTACAACATACCGCGTGACCAACTTCTTCAACTCTCTCCCACTTACTTGTTTTGCACCGAAGTCCAGCGTTTGTTGTTTGGGTGCTGGGCAACCTCCTGCAGAAGCCGAGGCCGTGGCTTTGCTCGCAGCTCTCTGCTTAACACCACCTGGTGGGACTTGCTCTGTAAACTTAACCGTGCTGCGACTCCAAATGTTTCTTCAAATTTGACATCGTGTTTTTGAAGCTTGATAGCACTTTGTCGCCAGCTTGACAGCACAATAACAAAAATAATAGTAACAGACAGTGACTTGAATAAGTAACTTTAATCAGTTTACTAGTTTGGAAATATTAATGCGTTAAATTACTCGTCACTGAAAAAAGTGGTCAGATTAGAGTAATGCGTTACTAGGTAACTAAGGAACGCATTACTGGCATCACCGCTTATGTCAGACATCACCTTCTATAACCAAGCCATCCACCGGCTGTAACTGAAAACAGACACAATAGGTATCACAAAGATAGAAAACCTTGATGTCAACACGTCGTTTTTAGTCATTTCTGATGCCAGAAATGTGTTCAGATAAATTTGAAAATGTGTATTGAGCCAAAAAAAAGATGACAATATCTAGTATGCAACAAATCAAGCCTTTAGAAAATGGAACTCGCAAATTTCTGGAACACAGTGGAAAACAGGCTCAATGGGTATCAGACAGAGAAACCTTCAAGTCAAAAAAGTATTACATATCACAGCCATGTTAAATGTAAAATGTATGAACTATTATATATTACATTTTATATTTTCAAAAAATAAATGATGGCGTCATTGAACATCTTTGATTTTTCACACACAGAATCAACAGTGTGCTGCAATAACGTGAAAACTAGTGGAGACATGTATTTTTGAATATTAAAAATGCTTTGTTAAGGGAGAAAATTATTCATAATACATATCCGTACTGTAAATATTCTGCACCAGCATTTACATGAACACATGTTGCAGATTATCCGTGGATGTTCAGGACAAATTTAAATTATGTGTTTATACTCTCCCTTTTTGTAGCACAACCATTTCAAATTATACTGTATATCAAATAGTTACACTGAGGGAAGGAAGTTTATCACAACGTGTGGAAACAACATTTCCTATCAGTGACATCGTGTTTAAAATGTCTGAGGCTACAGCAAACTGAAAGTCCTCCTGATGTAACATTCAGTGATTTAGTGTTTTAGAGTGTTTAAGTCAAACCAAAAAACATCATCATCCAGGTGCCTTCTGATACACTGATGGGAAGGGAGGAGGAAAAACAAAATCCCACTTATCCATTTGAAATTGGTCGAGTTAATTTGTACAGTGAAAAAAAAAAGAAAGAAAAAACCCTGTGGTGATAAAACGTGATGACAAACTGAGAGAAGAAAATTACAAATTTGTGCTGGAGAGATATGAAAACAACATCCCGTCTCGCACTCAAATGAAAGCGAACAAACTTCAAAACTCTGATGACAAGCGACGGCCGCGCTGAGCCTGATAAGGACGCCAAATGACAAGAGAACACAGCATGGCGGAAACAAGGAGAGGACTATAGCATGCAGAAAATGACAAAGAGGGGCGAATAAATGAGAATAGCCTTGATGCAGAAAAGTGAAATCAGCGTGATGAAATAGACTACCGACCGGCAGAACCATAGACGAGTAGAGAGAACAGACAGAGGGAGGAAGTGAGCGTGTCAGTCTGACAAAAACAAAAGAATGTCTGCTGGAATGCATGTAGGATTACACATATAATAAAATGCATGGACTCTGTTATTATGTCTCTATGATGTCATATTGATGTTGCAGCTATACATTACTTTATCAGTGCAGAACTTGAAAACTACACTTTCACATTGTGTTGTAGTGCCAAATAGCAAACATCCACATCGTCCACAAACTGCATTAACTTTACAAATATATATTTAAAAAAAACTTGGAATTTGGAAAACATCTTTACAATGTTCAAGTTTAAAAATTTTCATGAACACAGCAACAAGATTTAATGCTTTTGTAACGTGCATAAAAAATCAGGTCACTAACTCTATATGTGTCATTTAAACACTCTCAGTGCACCTCCTGTATTGTAGGGGGCAGCATTTCCCTATGAGTGTTGTTTCCCGTAAGCCTAAGTGAGGTATCCCATGAAGAAGTGTGCACCTGTGTGCGAGGCAATTTCCTCTCAGAAATCATGAAGCAACAGTGGCTGACAGCCGTGCTTAACAGACACAGATGTCCGCAGGCAGACCCGGTAGTCACAGACAGGTCCAGGGTTCGTCCCGATAAGCTGTGAGCCGAGGAGAATAACCCCCTTTGATGAGAGTTTATGTTGATGAGCCTCTGGTGAGTTAGCTGGCTGTTTGCTAGCTGCTCTGAAGGAATAAAATGCATATATTGTGCTATATACTTGGTTTAAGTTGGTCTACGTTACTTAATAGATGTCATAAGATATTTTCCAATGTTTTCCCACAACTTTTGTGCACTTTATATTGTAGTTGATAGCTTGAGAAAAGATCGCTTGCATTGCAATTAGCATTGCTATTGTTGTTGTGCTTAGCTCATGCTTATCGCTAAACTAAAGCTAAGTTTACATGTTTTGCAATGAAAAAGATGCTAGTCATTTATTTTCTTATGCCAATTGAGTTACTCATTTGTGTATTAGCCACTACAGTGGGTAACAGTGCTATTAAGGTGTGGTACATTCCATGTTTGCTTGAGAATGTGCACTATTGTGTATAAAACATGTAAAAAGGACGCATACAATGTGTCTGTTAAAAGAATACTGTTTAAGGTAATTCATGAATAATTGGTTACATTTAAGGTTAAAACTAGTCCATGATAATTCATTTGTGTGTGTATATGTATTTCCTAAATGTCTGGTAATATACTTCATGCCTAGAACTGAGAAAATGTTGAGATCTCATGAGAACAGAATCAGAATCAGATGAAGATCCTTACAACTCTGCACTTTCTGTGTAGGTTGTATTTTTCTTGTTAGCCTGATCAACTGTCAAAGAATAGAGAGAGAGAGAGAGAGATAGAGAGAGAGAGAGAGAGAGAGAGACAATTAAGATGGCGAGCCCAGCCCAGCGAGTCTGAGAGAGAGAGAGAGAGAGTTGGAGATGCGGTGTGGCCAGCCGCAGAACCTGCATTGAAGACTCCAGATCATCTGAATCACACATTCTGAGAACAGATAAGACACACACTCCTCACCTACCCGGGTAGAAGTAATAGGGATTGAGGATGAAGTGACACCTAGGGATTCCCTTTCCAAAACCAAATTTCATTGAGTTGGAGAGCGCGACTCGAAGGGACTTTAATTTTTATTTTTTTATTTTATTTGAGGTGCCTTATTTTTGTAAATGAAAGCACAGCTAAGCTGTTAATGTTATTAATTGTTGTACAGTGATATTAAAGTGTCACCTGTTCAAATTAACCAACACCCACTCCTTTTTGTGAGTAACTCCCTGGTGCAACTCCTGTCAGACCTTGAGTGATGTGATGTATTCTTAACCTAAAAAAGTCAGTACCAAAGGTGCAACACTTTAGTGTTACAGCTTTGAGCCCGCTTGATTAAAACAAAAAAAAAAGTACGTCATGTAGAGGTGGGAG
>CAEMYA010000184.1:904980-964574 GCA_903131615.1 Diplodus sargus | reverse complement strand
ATACATACATATACATATATATATATATATATATATATATATATATATATATATTTCCACTTAGGAATATGCTCACTTGGCTGTGTGGCTGTGTTGAGTTATTTTGAGGGGACAGCAAATGTACACTGTTATACAAGCTGTACAATCTCTGCTTTACACTGTATCAACGTGTTCTTCAGTGTTGTCCCATGGAAATATAATAAAATATTTGCAGAAATGTGAGGAACGTACTCAGGGGCCGGCTCTAACCCATTTGGTGCCCCAGGTCTGACTGCCCATTACAGCTTAGGGTGTTTCACACAGTTTTCGAATTTCTTTCTTGGGCAGGTCAGGGAAGTTGACAAGTACACCAATATTCTTCTCAACTTCACCTTAAGTCTTAAATCTTCCCTGCAGTGACACAATGGAGACGTCTACTGCCACATTGAAAAATGAAATTTCCATTTCCGTTGTTCGCAACCTCTTCTGCTTAAGAACAGCTTTCACATTCATCTTCTCACACATTTCTTTAGCTGACACTTGGGCAGATGCAAATCCAGTGTAATCCAGCTGATTAGAGAGGCTTCAGTTTTCCTCAGAAGGTTGACTGCAACATCCATCTGTATTGTCTCTGATTGTAAAAATTTGCTGACATGCTGAATTTTGGGCAGGATGTCACGCCATACCACAGTACAGGTTGAGAAGTGGTAAGAGTCATCCTCTTCAGCCAAAGATTGTGCTTCGATTTTTTATCATCCGCCGTCATGTTCTCCGTTTCCACTGCTACGCTGACGACATCCAAATCTACATTTCTACAAAATCCATCACCCCTGTCACCCACTCCACCCTCACTAACTGTCTGACATAACTAAAATCATGGCTGCAAACTAACTTCCTTCAACTGAACTGTGACAAATCTGAAATCATACTCATCGGCCCGAAATCCCTCACGACATCGACCCAGAACTTCTCCCTCAGCACTGATAACACCACACTGTCACCCTCCCCGTTCGTACGTGACCTTGGTATCCTCTTCGACAATAACCTCTCATTTGAACATCACATCAGCTGCCTCACCCTGCTTTCTTTCACCTCAAGAACATCGCTCGCCTTCGTCCACTACTCTCCTTCTCTGCCGGCGAAACTCTCATCCATGCATTCATCACCTCGTGACTCGACTACTGCAATAGCATCCTCTATGACTCATCATCCAAGGTTCTCAACAAACTTCAGTACATTCAAAACTCGGCTGCCCGCCTCCTCACCCACACCCGCTCCCAGGAACACATCACCCCTGTTCTGCAAAACTTACACTGGCTCCCTGTCCCATTTCGAATCAACTTCAAGCTCCTCCTCCTCACCCACAAAGCCCTCCATAACCAGGCCCCTTCCTACCTCACAGACTTGCTCCACCACCGCACCCCCTCCTGCAACCTCCGATCATCCGATGCAAACCTCCTCTCACACCCGCTCAGGACCAAGCACCGCACCTGGGGCGACAGAGCCTACTCCATAGCCACCCCCTCCCTCTGGAACTCCCTCCCCAAACACATCTTTGACTGTTCTAACCCATCCACCTTCAAATCATTATTCAAGACCCACCTTTTTAAATCTGCTTTTAACCTGCAACAATAGCTGTCTTTCTCTGTCCCCCCCCGTCAGTTTTCGTAATCACAAACACACATAGTTATTTGCACATTGTTTGTCCTTCTCATTTATTTCTCTTTCTTCCTCTTTGCACGAAACACACTGTATTTTTCCTCTGTATTTGGTTTTATGTAAAGCATCTTTGAGAGCTGTAAAAGCGCTGTATAAATAACATGTATTATTATTATTATTATTATTATTATTATTTATTGCTGGATCTGTGGCATTGTTCCTTACCTCCATAAGTGCATCCCTGACTTCTGCAGCCTGGTAAGGTAAATATGGTAAATAGCTTTTAAGGTGAAATATAATGGCAAAATCAAAAATAGTAAAAAAAAACAATCATACCCTGGACCCCAGAGGGTTAATGACTCTGTGGCTGCCGGCCTCATCCGGCCTTCCTCCTCTTCTGCAGGGGCAGGGTTTTTCTTTGTGGAGAAGAAGGATAAGACTCTGAGGCCTTTCATTGACTACAGAGGTCTCAACGACATTACTGTTAAGAACTGCTACCCCCTTTGTCTCATCTCCACAGCTTTCGAGCTGTTACAGAGAGCCACTGTCTTGACAAAGCTCGACCTCTGCAACGCTTACCACCTGGTTCAGAGCCGGGAGGGGGATGAGTGGAAGACTGTCTTCAACACTCCCTCAGGACATTATGTGTATTTGGTGATGCCTTTTGGTCTCACTAATACACCAGCAGTATTCCAAGCCTTAGTCAACGACATTTTAAGAGACACGCTGAATCGTCATGTATTAGTTTACCTTGATGACATCCTGATCTTCTCAAAGACCCTTGATGAGCATGTATACCACGTCCAGACCGCCATCCAGCGCCTCCTGGAGAACTCCCTCTTCGTCAAGATGAGAAGTGTGAGTTTCACGTTCCATCTGTCTCCTTCTTGGGGTATATTGTGGCTCAGGGCAGCGTACAGATGGACCCAACAAAAGTATCAGTGGTCAGCTCTTGGCAAGAAGCTACACAGGTTCCTGGGGTTTGCCAACTTCTATCACCGCTTCATCCGCAAATACAGCTTCATCGCTGCTCCCCTCACTGCTGCTACCTCCTCCAAGGTTCTGTTCCTCTGGACTTTCTGACCCTCAAGCCCTGGTTCAACTCTGTTGAGTTCCTGATCCTGATCATCAGTTCATGGCGGAGGTAGATGCCACCGACATGGGAGTAGGGCTGGTCTTGTCTCAACAGATGACCACCGACCAGAAGCTCCACACCTGCGCTTTTTTTCATGATGGCTGTCACCTGCAGAAAGGAACTATGACATCGGCAACAGGGAACTGCTGGCCGTCAAGTTGACCTTGGAGGAATGGCTCGAGGGTACCAAAGAACCTTTTGTGGTTTGGACTGATCACAATCATTCGGGATACAATGGCGAACTGTGGCAATCCACTCTTGGATTTACCTCCAGAGTTAAAGCGAAGGAAAAGAGGCCGACGGAGTGGCATTAGGGTGAGGAACAGGCTCAGGAAGCACAAGCCTGTCCTACCATCTGTGACTATGGGAAACGTGCACTCCTTAGTCAACAAAGTTGATGAACTTGCAGCGATTTAGACTTAGACTTAGACTTAGAAAACTTTATTATCCCCCTGGGGGGCAATTTGGCGTGCAGCCAGCAAAGCACACACAAAAATGGGGTACAAACAAAAACAACAACAACACGCATTCAATCATCCATTATGTACAACATTGAAGCTCCAGACAACAATGTCCTGGGGAGACAGGCTCACAACTGTCCATTAATGAGGCAGATTGTAGATTTCTCAGTATGATCGGCTGTACCGACAGTGCAGCCTTTTCTGTTTTACGGAGTCGTGGCTCACGGACAGATTTAGGACGGCATACATAGAAATAGATGGCTTCACTGTGATCCGACAGGACAGAGACCCGGTGAATTCAGGCAAGACATTGGGGGGAGGTGTTTGCCTGTATGTGAACAAACAATGGTGTCACCCTGGACACATCACTGAAAGGCAGAGTGTGTGACCAAAACATTGAACTGCTGGCGGTGAGTTGCAGACCTTACTATCTCCCTTGTGAATTCTCCAATGTCATTGTCATTCTGGTGTATATTCCACCATCTGCCAATGCCAAACTGGCAACTGACATGATAGCCAGAGTGGCTCATGAACTGCAAAGCCACACTCAGGACGCTCTCGTGATGATCAGTGGCGATTTTAACCATTTTACTCTCTCCACCTCACTTCCATCGTTAAGGCAGTTTGTCAACTGCCCCATGAGATGTGGCGAGACTATTGACTTATTTTATGCCAATATTAAAGACAATTACACGTCCACTGCCCTTCCTCCACTCAGTAGGTCGGACCATAACCTGGTGCTACTTTCATCCAAATACACCACTCTGGCCCGCAAACAGCCTATATCTATCTGGTTAGGGTTGCACAAAATAATCTAATAATCTATCTAATAAGGCAAGGGAAAAATAATTACTGAGACAAGGTTGAGAATAAACTTCAGAAGTGTGACACTAAAGGTTTATGGAAGGGCTTTAAGTCAATAACGGGATATGGTCAGGTAATTTGTTGTGTGAAAGAAGGTACTTTTACACCTGATGAGGCTAACCAATTCTATGCCAGATTTGACTCTACTGTCAACTCAAATGCTCACTCACCTACACAGTCCACTATGTCCTTCGAGGAAGATGGGAGTGGTCATTTCCAATGCCCCCCCTACAGCTATCACTGCTGAGGAAGTATGTCCTCAGCTTAGGAGGCTTTAAGTGAAACTCTCGGCGAGAAGCAATTGAGGCTTTATTTGGAATTGAATACTCATATTCTCATACTAATCTCATACTTAATATAATACTCATATTAAATCCCAAATAAAGCCTTGGTTGCTTTTTGGCGAGAGTTTCGCTTTAAGGTAAATAGGCCCCTGGCCCAGATGGGATCATGCCGCGTGTTCTTAAAGTATGTGCTGATCAGCTGTGTGGGGTGTTACATTATATATATACCTTGTCTCTGTCTGTGTCCAAAATCCCAGCAAACCCTGAAAACATCTTATTGTTTTGTTCATGTTTTGAGAGGACTGTGCTGGGACACCTAAGGGCACAGGTTAATGCCTTTCAGGACCCACTTCAGTTTGCGTATGGGGGGGTGTAGGTACAGATGATGCACTACTTTACTTGTTGCACAGGGTGCACAGTCATCTAGAGCCGTCTGCTGCATCTGTGAGAGTAGTGTTTTTTTGATTTTTCAAGTGCTTTTAATACTTTACAGCCAAAGATTTTAGCTAAAAAGCTTTGTGGTTTTAATCTTCATAAATCTACTGTTGCATGGATCACAGACTACCTCACATGCAGACCTCAATATGTGAGGGTTCATGACACCAAGTCTGAGATTATTACCACTAATACAGGGGCACCACAGGGTACAGTTTTATCTCCCTTTTGATTTACACTTTATACTTCTGACTGCAGACATAGTAGTGCCTCTTGTCACGTACGGAAGTTCTCTGATTACTCTGCATTAGTAGGCTACATTACCAACAATGACATGCAGTGTATCAGAATGAGGTGGATAGCTTTGTCAGTTGGTGTGATGATGCCCATCTCATTCTAAATATAAACACAACTAAGGAGTTAGTATTTGATTTTAAAAGGAAAAAAATGAGGTAGCCCCTGTTCTTATTAGAGGTCAGCCAGTAGAGGTAGTTCCTTCATAAAGATACCTTGGTGTCCACTTATATAACAAACTAAACTGGAAGGAGAACAGCAGAGTTACCTTCAAGAAGGCCCAGTCTAGATTGTTTTTCCTTAGAAAACTGAGGGCGTTTGATATGGGCAGGCCTATTTTAAACATATTTTATCATGGGATATTGGAAAGTGTCCTTTTTTATGCTGTTGTTTGTTGGGGTAGTTGTATAACAGTTGAGGACAGGAACAGGTTTAACAAGATGATAAGGAAAGCAGGCTCCATCATTGGTTCATTCCCAAATTCTGTGGAGGAAATATTAGAGAAAAGGGTAGTGAGGAAGATGAGGAGTGTGTGGTCAAGGGATGACCACCGCTTGCACAACATCTTCAATAAGAGTGGCAGGAGTCAAAGGCTCCTCCTACCCAGATTCTCCACTGAGAGGTTTAGGAGGTCCTTTGTTCCCACAGCAATCACACTCTTTAACAAGAGCTGTTGATATGTTGTAACTTATGCTGTTGTTATGAATTATGCCCTTGTTTATGACTTATGATGTTGGTTGTTGTAACTTATGTTGGGATATTGCTGTGATTGTTGTGTCCTTCCAGTGCCTATGTATGGTGCAAAACTATTATTTGTTGTTGTAGTGTGTGGTGTACTGTGCCCTGTCTTCAGTATCAACTGTCCTGTTGATGTATGTTGTTGTGTGTGTGGTGGCTTGGTGGCAAATGAATTTCCCCTTGGGGATTATTAAAGTGCAATTAATCAATCAATCAATCAATCAATCAATCAAGAATCTGGAATACACCCGCACTGCCAAAAGACTGAACTTTCACCAGGCTCGGTGGTTCTTGTTCTTCCCACCCCCTTCAACTCCTCCCTTTCCTACCATCCTGGTTCCCACAATATTAAATGCTTTATCGTGCCAATTTTAAGGGGAGGAGAGGACCACAACCGGATCAGACTCCATCCTCCTGATTACCTGCGGAGTCACTGTCTTGATCTGAGAGGTCGAAGAGTGGGTGAGATCAGCCACCACGGGTCAACCAGTAGCATCGGTAGTATCAATATTTTTGGATCAATCCGTCCACTGCTAATGTTTATTTGTTTAATCGACACTAGTGTTCAAAAAGCACTTCCTGATCCCAACAACAATCAATACATGTTAACAATCCAGTGTCTGTGGCACCTGCAGGCCTATGATAATCTTAACCAGTCATCTCATCCTGGCCTGAAATTATTAGATATTAGCAAGCTCCAAATTGCAGAGCTAGTGTAGTCAACATGTTTGCCATGTTTCTATCTATGGTCATAGTGAAACATGTGGGGTTTTCTCACATGTGAGTGAGACATGAGGTAGTGTGATATGGCAAGCGACGATAATGATCATTGTTCGCAGTACATGGCCCATAAAACTGTTGTTTAGCAGCTAACTCAGAAAACAAAGAACAGAACTGCTGTGGCAGTGATGTGTTCAAAAGCTAATGTTAGCCACAGTTGTAAAGAGTGACTCATGGGTAGCCAAGGTACGGTCAAGATGGCTATGTTGTGTGCGTTTACATGAGTTGCTTATGCAGGGATTGTTTTAAACTGCACAGCTATAAGAGCTAGTCGAATGTAGCGAACTAGCTGCCCCAGCCTAAGCTTAAACAAGCATGACCCCAGCTCAGGCTAAACTTCTTCTTCCCAGCTATTGTGAACATGACACTGTCCTGCTTCTTATGTTTGTGGTTTTTGATCTTAATTGACCACCGGCTGTACAACAAATTGCCCTTCAGAGAAAATAAAGATTTACTCGACAGCAGGGTTTGGCCTGGGGCTTCACCTGCTGAATTCAAACCCTCCGTGACTTCCCATGAGCTTCTGTAATTACTCTCAGCCAAATATCCTTTTGTGCTCAGCTGTGGAGCGAGACAGGGGTGTCCTCTGACTCCCCTCCTCTTTGTAATCTATATTGAACCATTATCCCGTCCTATCTACAGGATGAGCAGACTCTATTACCGGTATCACCACAGACACTATGAGCTTTCCTTCATGCTGTCACAGCTCTATCAGTACAGCTACATTTTTAAATTTAAGTTGTTAAAAATCTTGAATCACTACATGTAGACATTAACAATCATTTACAGACATTTTGACAGGCAAATGGGGCTTAGGTGAATTTCTGACATTAAGCTGCAGTTAGGGCCTGATAAGCAATCTTCCAGCCCTGAAGATCATTTTGAAAAGATCAGAAAAAGTCTGAAAAAGGTTCTACGTCTAGTGGGTTTTCTAGATTAGGAAATTTTTTCACCTGTTAGAAAACCAATTCTGGGCTGAAAAAAAACGTCTAGTTTTTCTCTATTTGCCTTTTTCCAGGCCAAGAATAATTGAGGCCCTGGTCAGACTCTGTTTTAACTCAGTCTGTCAGTTCGCAGCTGACATTAACCTGTGTCTGAGTGACTACTTGTGATATGATGTCACTTCCTGCGCTGTATGCAAATAAACACGTGCATCACTGGGAGGAGCAATCTCATTGTTTTTACACAAAGTCAGAGATTATTAAGAGACAGGAGTTTCACAGAGTTTAAACAAATGTCTCCTAACTCAATAACTCACTTAACTGACAAATTTGTTAAGGGAGTCTGGGGACTTTCTCCACGGGGACAAAGAAGTAGCCTATATTGTTACTGTTTAGTGTATTTGTAAAATGTGACATGTTTAGATCAGTAAAATGTTTCACTAATGGAGTGTAAATGGTGAAATCAGTGTAAAGAGTGTGTTCAAACAGCTGCTAAATGTTGGCAGGTAAGACTTTAGCGCTTTAGACACAGAAGCAGACAGGCTGGTACAGACATGCTGCCACAAACTGACACTTTTTTACAAGGAGACAAACAACTTCATGTTCTGATTTAATGCTCGATTTACAAGAAGGAGAAAATGCGTTAGAATTTGTCAGAGACAGAGTTTCACAATGCTTATAACGTTTCTCCCAACTCAGTAGCTCTTAAAATCAGTAGATTTGTTAAGGGAGTCTGGTGATATAGTGATTACTAGTTCAATGGTTGGATCAGCTCAAACAGACAGTGTGCAATTGTGAACTTAGAACATGTAAGATTCAAGAAATGTTATTGTCTTTTTTTCTTTTCTTTTTTTTTTTTTTACATATTTGGTTGAAATTTCCAAATTGCCAAACATCACCCTAACACACCATAAGCTGGAGTAGACATAAAGTTGGACCACACGCAGCAAGTGAGCAAGAGTTTGTGTTTTTTGTCAGGTGTTCATGTGTCAGCACAATGCTTTGTGTGTTTTTACACTTGTGAACACATTTACATAGTTGTTATACATGTTAGAGTGTTTGTAGAGAGAGACAGAGAGAGAGAGAGAGTGTGTGTGTGTGTGTGTGCGCGCATGTGTTTTCACCCTGGGTTTGGGTGCTATTTGCTGAACTCTTGAAAACAAGCTGCTAGAGATTAACAGAGTGTATCTTCACACCATCACAGAGAGGAGGCTTTATTCTGAGGTGTTACACACACTCACACACACACACACACACACACACACACACACACACACAAACAGTTATCCTGCGGGAGAATAAAAGAGTGCCCCCCCACTTCCTCTCGTGCCGACAGGGCGGCTTAGAAAGCTTCATCATGATTCAGACATCAGTCAACACTCTGCTCTGGAAGATTAACGTAGCTTTATTTGGACGAGTCAAACAAGAAAACTGAATCTACGAGGACTTCCTGTTACACAGTAATTACACACACACACACATACACACCAGACATCAGTAACAAAGCTGTGTGTTACTAAGGACCACTCAGTGTTTGTCTGGGTGTCAATGTGGAGACTCCCATCATGGCCTTAAAGATCAGTTTGTTTTTCTAGTAGTAGATAAAACGTTATTGATCTCCAGTGGTGACAGAACTAAACCCAGATATTTCTGAAATAAAAACAGTGTTGAGTATGTGGACTGTAATCCTCGCCTCAGCATCTTGCTCATGAGCACTATGGCAGTTGCTGTACTTGCAAATCTAATTTGTCACTACATTCTTGCTGTCTCACTGGTACAGTTCCAGTCTGGGATTAAACTGACAACCTCTCCACTTTAAGACGTCCTCTCCAGCGTCTTTCCAGAAACAAGCTGGGGGTTAAATCCCTGGCCTCCCCTTGAATCCCTACAGGGATCATTAAAGCTGCGGCTAACAGTGAAATCAGACCCGTGGAGATTTCTCCGTCCTGTGCTCTGTCTCTGGGAGGCCTGATGGAGCTGCTGACTGGGTGTCGGTTAATAATAACGAGCAGAGGTGGAGGAAGAATTTAAATCTGTCAGTACTACTTTGGTAGAAGTACTTAGTGCTCCTTTAAATGTGAAAGTCCTGCAATCAAAATGTGCTTAGGAGTAGTCATGGTAAGAATTACAAGTATAACGCATGAAAGTAAGCGTAGTGGCTCATTCCTAACAGCAGCTTTTATGAAGTGAGTCCTGGTTCACATTGTGTACACCGCTTGAGGAGATGACACACTTTTACACCTGGAGTTGAGGTCCATCATGGTGGCGCCCAGTACCTGAGGAACAGCAGAAACATTCCTCACTCGCTTTGACACCCTTCTTCAAATAATAATACAAAAATGTATCGAACAACATATCACAAATCAAAACACCCCTCTCATATACAGGAGGATTTAGTGGCCCCGAAAGAATTCACTTTCAAAGGCATCATCCACAGACACCAGCGATCTTCAGGTAACAGAAACTGAGGTCAGCGTACTCCATCAGTAAAAAAAATCTTATTTACTGCCGAGAGCTTCGAGCCTCGGGTTCAGCCTTGACTGCATCAGGAGGTTAGAACTTACAAACAGCTCCCTTCAAACAATTGTAGAAACACAAACAGAAAAAAAATGGACTGTGTGTTAAAAGAGAACCAAAAAGCTGGACATTCAAACTAGAAACACGCACAGCAGTATCACCTTCACCAGCATCTGTGAACATTCACTTCACTTCTGGTGAAGCAAAAAAAAAATGTTCTCCTGACCAACTGAAGCAGTTGGGAACCTGATTCAAAACAAGAAATACACCCTCGTTATTTTAGGGCATTTAGGAGTTTTGTCCAAAGCGACTTACAGTAATTCATGCAGTAAATCATCCACCTAGTAAAAATACTCTGTTACAAGTAAAAGTCCTGCATTCAAAATCTTACTTTCACTTGACCTCATGTCGAAGTGTCCTTGGATACTGAATCCTAAACTGCTCCTGATGTGCTGGTCGGCACCTTGAATGTATTGTATGTAAGAATTACTCTAAGTCACTTCGGACAAAAGTGTCAGATAAATGACCTAAATGAAAATATTTGACCCGAATTGTAACAAAAACTTTCAGTGTGTTTTTTTAAATCTGCATTATTCTTCAAGCAGTTCAGTACATTCAAATTGCCCACAGTGACATTCATTTGGTTGAGATTTTGCAGTTCATCCATCATATTTATTTTTGATGATCTTTTTACATCCCTCCATTTCTCTTCTTTTCTTCTTTAGTGTTAATTTGATGTTGACACCTACATAAAGAAACATTGCTCTCCCTTGACGCTCTGTGACGAGTCTCACCAGATGTTGTTTTTTCACACCAAGTACACGTTATCAAGTCATTTTCTTTTTATTCTTTTATCTCAACTCGTCATACCGTTGGGGAACATTACAATTTTTTCTCCTTGTGATTAAATTGTTTTTTTTCTCCCTCATTAAACTATTTTCACATTAAGCCTTTCAGAATTTTTCTCATTTGGAGATAAATGTTACAGATCACTTCAACGAAAACACAGACGACGCTAATTAACTATATTTTGCAGATTCAATGTTCTCTTATTTCCTTGTAACATGGCAGGTTTTCCCATAATTATTTCTCTCTGTTCGCTTCATCTGCGCTTTTTATCTCTCTATCCCCTCCTCCCTCTCTCTATCATTTCCACTGCTCGCTCGACCAGGTGACCTCAGGGGACCCAGCTACTTTAAATTGATTCTTTTTTACGTTGCCGCATTAAATTGAAACCAATCCCCAAAAGCTTTAGAGCTCAAACTGCAACCTGACTTCCTGCCTGTCCTCCCCTGTCTGTGTGGAGAGAGAGGAGGACCAGCGGGAGGATGAGGATGGAGGGTGGAGGGGTGGAGTTGGGGGGGTTGTTTGACGGCAGCTCTCACACAATGAAGCGACAGGGTTCGTTTCGTCTTCGGAGGATTTGGTAAATCCGGAACTGTGTCGAGCAGCTTTAGACAGAAAGGAGAGGCCCGCCGGAGCAGAACCGCCGAGCATGACAACCAGCTTTATTTTATGTCATTGTATTCAAATTTACTACATCCCCCAACACTTATCACCCCACCACCACCACCCTCCTCAGCACACACAGACCCACTTTGAAGACGGATCACCGTGGAGAAAGAACATATTTTCCCCTTTTTCCAAAGTCAGATTGGCACAAATTGAAGCAGAGGAACTTTTTTATGTGTGTCAGTGATGCACAATGGAGAGCACACTGTAAAAAATGGACACCTTAAGCTGGCAGAGCTGACTACAAAGCCTGAAAATCTTTCTTCTGATGGCAAGTTATATATTGTACCTACAGACACAGTTACAGGGACATAACAGAAAAAGGGGAACTCTGACTGATTTTAAACTGCAAAATTCAGATTCAGTTTACTTGTCACGTTTGTTGTTTTTACCTGGGTTGCTTTGCTATAATTAATAGTCACAATTGCGCAGAGACTTAAGATTGCATGAGTGCATACAGACCACACAGACCAATATATATGCGACATGATTTAAATATGATATATAAATACATTTGTGGATAAAATGTTTCCCAACATAGTAAGTATTTGATGCATTTGATTTAAGGGTGCAGGAATAAAAACAGTCTCAGGTTTGAATGTATTTAAATGAATATGAAATACGGTTAAAGGGATAGTTTGGGTTTTTTGAAGTGGGGTCATATAAAGTACATATCTATAGTCGGTCTGTTCCCTACCGTAATCACCGATCAGCGCAGCCTCAGTTTGGAGGAGCAGAGAGCCCAGTTGCGCTCAGAGCTTCTTGTGATGTCAGAATGATTCGCTCTCTGTCTTTGAGGTGCATCTCAGATGTCATTTGGACTGATGAGGACAAAGACGAGGACGCCCGTTTCCTGTTCATCGCTCAGTCAGCCCTGCAGCGGCAAGGTGGAGGTGACAGGTCGTTTCCCTCCCACCTGGAGTTAAATATCAGGGGGAGGTGGAGCTCAGCAGGTAACTTCCACACACACCACAGCTCAAGCACTGTAATCATGAGTGCAGTTTTTTTTTAGATTACAGGGTGTTCTGTCCTCACAGCAACAGAAAGCATGAAGGATGCTTTTACCAGCCGTTGCTGAAGATGTTTTCTTCCAAGAGAGATAAAAACGTCTTCTTTGAGTGCGTCCTGCAGGCACTGTTCTCGTCTGTGTTAAGAGAGGGAAGCGACAAGAGAAAGGTCTGGCGGCTGAAAGCATTCCGAAGGGTCATTCTCATCGCCTCACACTGCCTGTAAACCCAGACTCTCATTCACTGTTAGTTTGTTTGTAGAGAAAGAGTGTCAGCGGATCTCAATGCCGCCACGTCGCTGACCACTGCCTCTACCTGATTTTATTGGACATCTTTATTGTTTTTGGGCCCAGCAAGGCCGATATGATGCTAGATGCTTTAATTAAAAGTGTTGGAGCTCGTCCAAGAGAGGTTCAGGGGAGCTGGGAGTGTCTGAGTTTCTGTCCAAGTCAACCCCAGCTGCAGTCAGGTTACCAGGTACATGTAGTGAACATGTATGAATCACACTGAGGTCTTTTACCCAAATATCCAGCTATTAAAATCCTCAGGTTCTCAGCCCCAGTCAGTCCTCACTCCTAAAAAAACAAGATGGCCACGGCTGTGACACCAAACTCGAGGCTTTAAGACGGCAATCCACAAAAGAGTAGATAATGTCAGGGTGGTTTTAAGACTCATTAAATGCGCAATGTTAGATGTGTATACAGATAGAGCCCTTTGTCAGTATTCTGCATTCATGACAGATGCAGACAGAACGGAGCACAGCCACCAGAAGTTTAAGGGGGAGTGTGGCTGAAAGTTCAAATGAGCCAACCACAGGACACGAGAAAGAAGTCTAAACACTGGCAGACATCTGAAGATACTGGAACTGACATGTATTTAATGGCCCCACAGACCACCAACATCACAGCACTGCCTCTTTCTTAACAGTCTATGCAGTCTGGAGCACAACAAAGAAGGTAGGTCTACACAGTAACCGCTTAAGTACATCAAATCAATTATTACATTTAACTCAACAGAAGCAAATTAAAGGCTAACTTAACATAATCACAACCTAAGCAATACCAACATGGAGTGCCCAAGCAGGCACCAGCCTTCCAGGAGGGAGAGAGGGAGCTATCTTGGACTCACCAGGCTCATAAAGGTGACACCAATCCCTCAATGAGGTGGGTGGGGCCAGACCATCAGGAAGTATCTGAAAAGAGGAGCACAGGCAGGAAAGTGACAACACAGGCTGTAGCTGAGTCCCAATTCAGGGTCTGCACACTTCAAGGACCCGCCCTTTACTACGTACATCACAGCCCAGGTCCGCGAAAGTGACAAGAAGAGTAAAGTTTGACTGTCTCATCTATTTGAGCTACAGGAATTCCTGATTGCCTTTTTAAGCCTTCTGTTTATGGAGGAAGAGAAGCGGTTGGTTTATCTCCGGCTGAGAGGACCGTGGAGAGGTAAACCTGTTATTGAACCCACAGTAATGTTATCAATATTATCATTATTAGCTAGCTAACAGTTTGGGGTCATTAACATACAGATACATTATGTTAATGCTGACATATAAACTGCTGATCGCCACATATGGTTTTATTTTGATTTTAAAGGCGTTATTCCTATTTAAAATCTTTGGTAGATATTTGTATTTGTTGTAATGGTTTATAATAATAATGACAACAGCAACAACAACAACAATAATATCAATAACAATAATACGTATTAATACTATTATTATTGGTATTATTATTAATATTATGAAATCATAATTCTTGCCTCTTTCTTAAAACATTCTTAGTGACATTGCAGCAGTGGACCGAGTCAGAACTGCAGACCCAGTTGATGGACGATGTGGTGGACAGAGGAGACTGGACCCCCAAACACCCTGAGTACCGACCCAGATGATGTCCCACTGACACCATCCAGCCCAGCAGCACTGCAGGGACTGCTGCTCAGCCTGTTACTGTCCATCATCTGTAACTGTTTTAATATTGTTTTTAATAATGATTGTTTTTGTTAATAGTTAATAATAATCTGTAAATAGTTATGTATGCTGTCATTTTGTAAAAAGTTGTAAATGTTAAGACCTTAATAATAAAAGAAAACATTCAATCCCTTGTTGTCCCTGAAAAGTAGCACTTGATGCCGTTTGCTGTTATAAATTGTACTTGAGCTGTAAACACTGAATGGAATAGATAATGTGTAACAATGAAACAATATTTTATTTCATGAATTATATAAAATGAACAATTATGAACAAATAATTTAAAAATAACTCATAAATTAACTAAATAACAGAAATAATGTCAGGATTGTCCTCTGGAGCAGAGAAGACCCTCTCCATCCTCTCTGCAGCCTCAGATAGTGATGAAGCTCTCTGTTTGCTCCTTAAAACACAATGAAATGTAAAATATGTTTTGTGTTATGTCAACAGATAAAAGAGTTCTAATACAGCAAAAAAATATAATCATCATGATGATAATCATAAACATAGCTCTTTATTCAAACGTTTAACTAGATTTTACACAGATCACGGTCTGATCTAAATCTTTTCATCTTGGTCCATTTATGTATATGAAGTAAAACGAGTCTATAACATCTCCACAGTCACAATACGACATAAGATATAAGTCAACCTCTGAACGTCTAATGTTTGAAACTAAAAGGCATCAAGTTGAGCATTACCAATGTATTTTAACTGATATTTTGAAGCTTTAAGGTCCCTTGAAGCTTAACATAACTGGCGTTTGATGCTAAAATGAGTAAAAACATGAGTATAAACCCAATACTTACATTTAAATGAGAGATTTGCACCACTTGAGGTCGCCATTATTCATTTATTTATTTATTTATTTCTTCTCTTTGGGCGCGCAATGAATCTTGGGCAATTTGTAGCCGCGAAGGATAGTAGCGGTGTGTCCTCCAGAAACAGGCAGAAGGAGGAGGCATTTGCGGGGAGCATTTGGAGCACACTTTGAATTTGGACAAGCTTTGTGCGGCTTAGTGACGTAATTGCACTTCAAATACGCACTCCGAAGGATGCTGCCCCTGAATTGAGACACAGCCACAATTACTGTCCTAGGGCCATCACAACAGCTACATTATCACAACTTCTTCCACTGTCGCCATGTCCGTTGTCAAACACTGAGCTGCCCTCTACTGGATGACTTGACTTGATGAGTTCACATTCATGCCAGCTGAACAGGTGCATGGAAGTATGTGGGCGGTACAGTTACAGCGACGGCCACATCTATTTTTCTGTTCATAAAAGGGAACATAAATGAGCCTTTACACTTGGCACAGGGCAGTGAGTCAGAACCAAATGCATATAAACTGTTGGATAAACTGTGACTAGGACCTGTCCATTGTCCAGAAATCTAAACTTATTCCTGAAACAAGTGCCCTGCGGGCCTCAGGTCAGTTAGAGACGTGAATGATAGAGGCTTCAATTTTTGTGCTCTTTTTACTCTGTGTTCACTGACTTGTGACGCTGCCTCTGGAAAAAAAGGTGATATATAAATAAACTTTACTCAGAGCGTCTTAACAGTCCTGCCAGTTAAAGCTCATTTGAATTTGAGAGATGGGGGTATGAGGTGCTGAAGGATATGGAGGCAGGAGAAAAGAGCTTGAATCTGATCCAGATGGCTCTGCGGAAAGTGAGACGAGCTGACAGCCAAACGCAGCGAGGACTTCACAGAGCGAGAGACAGAGAGTAATTAAAGGTGTTTCTAAAGGGGCCGTTTGATGTAAAGCTTCCCAGCAGGACTCGCTTTCACACCGCGGACAGGAGGAGAGCTAACATGACAGTCGGCAATAAATCTTAAAACACTTTTATTTGTTCCAGCGCAGGTAAACAAACAGAGGCTTCGAATGTGACAGGATCTCAGAAAATCTAAAAATATTCAGCGGTTTAATTAGGTCGATGATGACCCAGTGAGCTTTCAGGGGGGTAAACAGCCACTTTAATGCCTCCTGCCTTTTGTTGTCGTTGTTTGGATGCAGAGCCACCTTCTCTCAGTTAACGAAGGAGTCACTTCCACCACAAAAAAGGGGCTTCATGTTTTGGTGGAAGGGCATCTGCGCTGTTTATCTGCCAGCAATTAGCATGGCAAATGCTGCGATTCTGGCCTGACTCAATCCGTGAATACATTAGCAACATAAAAACAACAGGGAGGATGCAAAGCAAAGCACAAAATAAACTATAGACATGACAAGAGAAAGATGGGAACAAATAATCAGCCACACAGCAGATCTGCTCAGTGTGGATGATTAGCTGTGCTGCAGTCTCAGGTGGGACATCACGTTAGAATACTAAGATGGTTGACTTCCACCTGAAGCAAGAAATACACTTTTATTCCATGGAAGAAGAAGCAGGGAATGATTTAGTGATTGGAGGTAAAAACAATTAATAAGATGGCGGCACACAGGGAGGCAGTGGCTCAGCGCCCTCTGAACATAATTGGACTTCCCGCCACTGGAACGGGTAGCTGTAGCTCAGGAGGTAGAATGAATCGTCAAGTAATCAGATGGTCGCTGGTTCAAAGCTCCAGCTCCCCCAGCTGCATGTTGAAGTATCCTTGAGCAAGACAGTGATCAGAAAGTGCTCCTGATGAGCAGTTGGCACCTCGCATGGCAGCCTCTGCCATCAGTGTATGAATGTGTTGTAAAGTGCTGAGTGGTCAGTAGACTGGAAAAGCGCTATATATATATGCCATTTACCATCCAATAAAAAATTCTTTAGATCAGATGGACTGTGAAGGATGCAGCTCTCCTACATCATCATCCTCTGTCTCTCTTGTCCCCCATCTTAAAGGAAGATGCCAGTGACTTTAACCTCAGAGTCATCATTGAACCGAGCTCCGCAAAACACTGCCGTCCTACTACAGACCCCCAGACATCCTCACAATGTTGAACCCCAGGACTAACAGCTGGAATAATACACAGATCAGCCACAACATTATGGCCACTGACAGGTGAATTGATTAACATTGATCACCACCCACCTCTTCAGGCCTGAGCAGTTTTTGTAGTGTGTCAAGACACATTGTCCTGCTGGGGAACAGCTATGTTTGGGTTGGTAAGTTATGTTTACTGGCATCCACATGAATACCAGAGCCCAAGTTTTCCCAAAAGGTGAAGTGATCATTTCGTTACAATGCAATGTTCTGTGAGTGGTCCCAATGTTGTGGCTGACCAGTGTATTTCCATACAGTGAAGAAAAATTAAATTGCCACCCAGGGACAAATAAAGTATTCTGAATTGAAAGGGCAATCACATCTATAATTATCTGTATGTAATGTGCAAAAATATTTATTCATAAAAGGTGCAATAACATTCATCAGTTGACTCCAAATGCTGGTTGTGTAAATAAGTGGCTGTGGAGATAACACTGAATAATTAAGTTGATGGTAGTTGTTTTTCCTGCCCAAAAGTGGATTTCGGTACACCCTCATGACCTAGTGTGTGAAGAAACAATATTTTGTTAAACATGACCGATGGTACATCCCGACAGTCCAGCCATATGTGACAGGTCAACATGTGAGTCTGACACCACAGGCAACAATCTGCTGCTATAACAGCCTCCACTCTTCTGCACTGTGGCTGCCAGAGATGATCTGCTGCCATCTGTCCACCGTGCCGGTGTCCACTGGATGTGTGAGCTCCTCTTCACTCCATTATCTTCACACAGGCTGTTTGTGCTGCACTGGCTGCTTTTTGTCTGTACTAATTAGTGCTGGAAGTTTGAAGCCAGTAAAAACATAGTCTGTAACACTATTCAACATATGAAGTTTTGAGTTTGAGTGCAGGGCCTGCTAAAGCAATTCAGACCTCATCATCTTTCAACAATATTAATATGATGGAGAGATCATTGGTTCTCATTTGCTGAGTCAGACTTACCCAGGAATTCTACTGGTTTCATGTACATTGCGAACGGCTCCGCTACACTGTAAAAAAAAAATACTTGACTTAGTTAGTCATCTTGTTGCTTTGACTGAGTTAATTTTTGTCAACTTATAGTGTCAAGTTTATTACACTTCAAAGCATGAGTTGATGCAACATGTAGTCTGTTGACTCAACTTGCTGTATCAAGTTAGTTGGACTACAAAATATTATTTGAGATAACTTTAAGAGATGTTCTGGCTCGCTTTTTTCTCACCCTCTATTGCCAAGTTACATGAGTTTAAGCAATCTAATATTTACAAAGAATCTACATGAGAATTAGCCAGTCAAACTTCAATATTAACACATGAAAAAATAGCTGTCATAGCTGGCAATGGATGTCAAGATGTCAAAAAAGACCTTCCTTGGGACATGTTAAAAAAATTCCTTGACGATCTATGGGAAGAAGTAACATTACAGTTTTAGTTCAAGTTAAAAGTCACCTAAATTTTCAAATTTCAGTACTACAACTAACATGTTGTCAGACATGTGACATACAGCAGGGACCTGTTACAGTCTCAATGTGCATATTTCATTAATATTAACTTCATCTTTATTTAACCTCTCAACGCCTGAATTTATATGCAATTATGTTAAAAAATTAATTATTTGTGCTTTTGCTTTCAAGCAGAGACTAAATTAAGTGTAGATAATTCATTTGACTGTGGCACATAGAATAGTTATAAATGTGGGTATGATGCAAATTAGCGACAACGGGCAATAATGGATAAAAGTAGTAGTAAAGTAGTAATTAAAACACATTTCCCATCTGAGGCATGAAATTGATTTTATTAATGCAACACACTATTTAAATTTAAATTGTGATCTGGTTTCATGACATTCAAAACTTCGCTAGGAAGTGCATCATCCTCTTCTTCAGTGCTGCTGCTGCTGTGGTCACCTGGTGTTTAAAAAAAGAAAAACACTATTGAAAAGTGCAGACATTTTTATTTACATTTACATAAAAAAAGCACTATTGAAAAGTGCAGACATTTTTATTTACATTTACAGAACATGCTCTCACGGTGACAACCACAAATATGTGGCTAACAACACAAAAGCTGAAAGTCTGTACAATATTATTGCGCTATTCTTGCTATTTTCATCACCTTGCGCAGGTACTCATCATCACTGTCTCCACTCTCACTAAGACAGACAAAAATTGCATTCATATAACAACATGCTAATTCACTAATGATTACAAAGAGTTACAAGAATTGTATTCGCTATATAAATTGTGTGTGACTGCTGAAAGTCATCTAAATATAGTATTGTATACATGTAGCTGCTATGGCTAATTTAGCCAATATGGCCGAACGTCGTGAATTCGCGACAAACAGAAAACTTCAAATATCTTCAAAAATATCGGTCAAAAATACTCTATTTTGCTTTTGCTTGCTCCATAGACAAACAATAAGCAGACATGTATTTTTATTTGACTATACCTTACCTCAAATAAGACAATCCATCCACGTTTGCGGCTTCAACTCGCTAGCGCCTTCAACTGATCTTCAACTGGATGTGGCTTCCACTTTAACTGGTCCTACAAGAAACCAGTGATTGCAAAACGTTCCTAGGTCTGGATTGAAGAGGAATGAACCGACATTGGGGGAACACATGCACTATCTCAGCTGCATTCTGAATAGAAGTGGTTTAAGGTGAATCGTGACAATAGGCGTTAAAAGGTTAACTAATTAATGCGTTACTTAAACAATTTTAAATTTTACTTCCAAATATTTCACTTTTGGAGCACATATGCTCCTTGTGTGGAATGTTAGCATAGAGCCCTGCAATATATACTATACAACATTACTACTTCACTATGACTAAGAAAAAATGTACACATTCTACCTGTCTTTCAGGAAAAAGGGCAGGCCATCTGACTCTCATTTCGGCCACAGGTGGCTCCGCTTCAACGACCTCCTGTCTTCTCAGTGCGTATGTGGTGTTCATTGCATCATCGATGTAGGCCAGGTTTGGGGTTGTTTTTCTCATCTCCTGGACCATCTTTTCTCTATCTTCTTCAGGACTTCTGCTGTCTCTTTCCTGAGGGAGATCAGAAGAAAATTTGTTTCAGACCATCTAGGTTTCTTAACTTTGTTTCTTTTCCCTCACGTGTCTCCAGCACCTCTTTTCTCAGAATTGACCTCCAGTTCTCAACAGCCGACACTTTTAAATTTCTGTCTGTAATTGCCCATCTTGAACTTTACACTGTGTTTCCATCCATACCATCCAGATGTGGGGCCAGGTTCTGTAAGGCAAGGGTGTTTTTCAACAAGTGCCGTGGCTACACATCCAAAATGTTCAAGAGTTGGATAGGTCATGAATGAATACATTGTTTCAGCAAGTTTGAGCAGAATCTCAGACTTCATGTCTCTTGAAATGGATAGAAGTGCTCCACTGTCTCTAAAAGCATCATTGCCCTGCCTGAGCCTCAGCTCAACATCATATGAGAAGGTGGGAATGGGAAAATGAGCTGGCCACTGCTGTGAACCCCGACCTGCAAAGCCCTCTGTTTGGCTGCTCAATGAAGAGGATGTCGTCGGAGATGATGGATAAGCTGAAGAGGATGCTGCCAGAGATTATGGTAAAGCAGAGCTAAAAGTGTCCAAACTTGAGTCTGAAGAGACAGGGCAGAAAATGACTTGCAATGTCACTGCAAGTCAACACACGTGAGGTTACAGAAGTCTTTGAAATCCTCATCTTCATATTGAAGGTCAAATGGAGAGCATAACTGCAGTTTGTTTTTTAAAGGAGTCATCACCTGGTTATTTACGTATCCAGCCCCCCTTGGATCGCTTTGGATCTTATTAGAAAAAAAATAAAAAATAAAAAATCAAACATAGAGCTTGTTCTGACACTTTTTCATACCACGACTTTCTTACTCGAGATTATGCGCGAGGTTTTGACCGGTCCGTATGTGCATTGTATAAATATGTAATGAGGTGCGCGTTGATTGGCCGCAGGAAGGACAGAGCCGGAATGGGGGGCTAGCCTGCATGCACACAGACTCCATAATATAAACAGCCCCCTGTCATGGCGCACACACTAACTGACGAACCTTACGGTATTCAGGCATTTATGTACGAGCCAGAGTCGGAACCCGAACGGGAGTGTGAAGAGGCAGAGACGGTGGAAGAGACACGCTTACAGCAGGATGTCTCTGAATGGTAAATTCTTTTTTTTTTCCTTCTTACTTTTCACACTCATGTTTAACATGTAAGACCTGAGTTTTAATGCTGGTGGTCACGTTGTAAGGTGTGAAAATGACTCGGCGTGCTCACTCAGAAAGTCTGGCTGAGGACGGCTGTGAGCCGATGCTTATGCGAGCTTATGCTAGTAGCCTCCTGTGGTAACGTCACCGCAGGAGCAGAGTCAAAATCTCATGCTTTAGGAATGCGCACCCTCGTGCGCTATTCCTGTTCGGAAAAAGAGCCAAAGCGAAAAAACTGAGCCACTTTCAAACTCCAGCTTTTCAGGCAAGTTTCAACTGAGGTCCAACACCAATATGCATGTTTTAACAAAAGAAATTGCGGTTTCCGGGTGATGGCTCCTTTAACAACAGTTTCAGGCCATCAACCGAATCTGGAACAGAGTCCAAGCTGAGTTTTCTAATGTCCTGTGCTGAAATTATCACATGCAACAACATCTTCTTGTGACTGAGAAACTCTCAGGACTTCTATGGAGATGGAGAAAAAAAGAATGTAAGAAAAGACCAAATGAAAAATAAAGAAACATGAATAAACATGAACAGTCATACACATGTTATTCTATTTAAAACTGGCTACCCCCAACACTGCATATGTTTTTCAGAGGAAGGAGAGGAACACACCATTTAAGTAAAACAATAGCTCAAACATACTTTAATGAAGCAAGAAAACTTTTGGTGTCACCATCAGTTTGCCTGCTTTTGTGTATGGATACAGGGGTTGATATCATTTAGTTCATGTAATTCTACAATCACCAGTTCAGAAGACTGTTTTTTCATCAACTCAAAACTCTGCAGGTGCTCCATGTACCATGCATGATATGGTTCTATGATGAAAGACACTTTGCTGGACACAACTACAATTTTAACCAGCTGCCCAAAGTCAGGAAGGCCACTGGTGTGCCCCACGGACAGAAACATACCCTCTGAATACTTGGTGCCATAAAGGCAGGCATGAGTTGCAAGAGACACAAGACTTATGTTTCCATATTTAAGCTCTACAGCCTGGGGTTAGGGTTAGGGTTAGTGCTTGAGTGCATCAGGTGGAACAACTGCAGTGTGTCCAACTTCCAGATCAGGTCTGAAAAGACTTGGCAAATCTAGGTGGTAAGCTAAAGTAAGCTGGTGTTTTGTTCATAGAGTGAGCAAGATGTTTCTGAAATTGTGAGAATCATGCACAACCCTTTTAAAAAGCTGTGCTTGGCTTCAAACCTAATGGTCCAGAAGTCAATCAGGGGACCAAATCTCCGAATCAGTTTGGGATAATGTTCTAAAAAGTGGTGCTTGGGCAGGAGGTGGAAATCAGGAAACACCTCTTTTAATAGGCACCTGTGATCTGAGATTTTACACTGCAGGTAGGCCAATGTCCCTTCTGAAAAATGTTCACTAGCCAGAAGCTCCACTATTTCTTTCAAATCTAATATAATCCCCCAAGTTTTGTCATCTTCTAGTATAATGTGGCCGATCATCAACAGCAGAAGTCTTAACTCCAGTTTTGTGGCAATTCCCACCAATAGAATTTTTTGATGCAAAAAACTTTGAAATTGGATGAGGTCTGTTGGTTTTATCTGTAAACTTGTAAGGGAAGGACTCAATGATGGAATTCAGCTCATCTATTGTAAAGTACTGTTTGGATATCAGAGACTTTATGCACAGACTTAATTCCCGTGGCACTATTCCTTCGAAAAGGTTGTACATAAAATCTGGGGGGAATCCCTGGATTGTATGGAAATGAGACAGTCTATCGAGAACACAGCCACTCTTTACCCCATTCACAGAAACAAACTGATGTCTGTTTAATTCCAGAAGGTCCTGTTTGTGAGCCTCAAATTTTCGGAGTGGAAATACTCCCTCCTTTACCTCGTGAGTGTCAATATCTTGCCGACTAGCAAAAAAAACCGGCAAAATTTGTCGACATTAAAACACTTATGAAACCCAGCAAGTGAGTGGGCCCCAAAGTTGTCCACAGACACATATAGCACAGTACCTCTAACAGTTGTTCACAATTTCTGAACATAAAATCCTTTCTGCCAAAGTACTTCAAGGTCCTTTATCAGTGGTTCAAGAATGGCTCCATACCCGTATTTCTTCACATCATTGCTATGACACAAACATGCAAGGTAGATTGACTGTACAGATGATCTATACCGTATTGGTAAATTTAAAATCACCCAATAGACTGCACAGACCTTGTGCTTTTGTTTTATGTCCCTAATGGGTTGCAAACTTTGAAGTTGTCTATATACAGTCCTAGGGCAATGCTAAGATCTTCTGAGGAGAGAAAAATATTGTCTTTGTATTGGTTTTGTACCAAACCAAGTGTTCAACTGTTTCAATATGTTCTGTCTCCAAGACTTTATCTAACACATCATTACAATTTAACAGCTCTGTCAGGACTTTCAAAACCGGAATATAAACAAATTTCCATCTTGAAGTTGCATCTAAAACATAGTCAATCAGCTCAATCACTTTAAAATGTTTTTTGTAAAAAGTTGCTCTTCTGTATTCAGAGCTAAAAGACAAGAAACTTAGAGGGTTTACTTTTTTAACTATCCATGTTATAGCTGCAGTGACTGCACTGTTTAGTGCACAATTATGCTTAATCAGAACACTTTCAATTATGTTTGGTGTGCACTCTTCTATAACTAAGCTAATACTACAAAGCTCATTTATTATGTCCTGAGTTGTTGTTTTAGACAAATGCACATTTGTTTGCATACGCAGTAAGAGAGATGCTACTTTATGTTGAAGCAAATCATGCAGGTCTTGATCCTCTATGGGCCAGTTGTTCAAAGGTAATCTGATCGGATTTTGGTTATCGGATTGGATCAAATCTTGAAAATGGGTTGTTCAAAAGGGAAAGAAGGATTCTGAAATCGGATTAGATCACGGAATCTAATCCTAGTTTGAATCTCAATCAAACCTTCAGTTTGTGTTGTTCAAAACGTTTCAGTAGGATTTGGATAACTTTGATAAAAAAAAAACAGGATTATCCTGATCCCAACAGGGGGTAAGATTTCAAGGTGGATTTCAGGAAGAAAATGTAGTAAAACTGTTAACTTGGTCAAATAATACATTTGTATCATTTAGTGTATATACTTTTATTTATATTTTGCACTTGACTTGTTTAACCGTTACAGTGATAAAGTAAATAAAGTAGACATAGGCTTCCAAATAAGTCTTTCAGTATAGTAAAGTAAAACTAAAATACAAATAAAAATTATCTTGTGAAAACAATGAAACTGTGAAACAATCCCCCAGATTTCCATAACAAACAAAAATAATATATTCAATTTTTCTTTCATCACTGTATATTCATTTCAAAGAAACAATCATCAGAGATAAAACCGTCAAAAATAATGTCTAACAATTGCATCCCTGACTACACATCCAGTCAGTCCCTCATTCTGACAGAAGGCCAGAGGTTGGTCTGGTTCTTCAACAGGCACAGGTGCATCATAAACATCACCACAGAGAGGGACATTGCGCCTGGTAGCGATGTTGTGCAGGACAATACACGCAAGTATTATGTTGCAAGCTTCCTGTGGTTCCACTCGCAAGTAGTTAAGGCATGCAAAGCGTCTCTTCAGATCTCCATTCAAACGCTCAATTGCACATCTCATTTTTGCAATGAGCAGTGTTGAAGCGTGCCTGTGTAGGTTTGGTAGCTGCACTAAAAGGAGTCATCAGCCATGGTAGGAGTGGATAGGCACTGTCTCCTAATATTATGCCATCTGGTTGGTTTGTTTGGAGCTCTCTGTATAAAGCACTCTCTCTCAGGATATGTGCATCATGAACAGACCCAGGCCACTTCACGACACAGTTTGTGATGATGAGGTCAGCGTCGCCCACAAGTTGGATGTTGATGCTGCGCCTCCCCTTTCGTTTGATGTACTCCCAATCCCTCTCATGAGGTGCTTGGATATGCACATGAGTGCAGTCAATAACCCCAATAGTATTGGGCATGTTCCCCAAAAGAAAAAAAACTTGTGCTTGGTCTGGGCAATCTGGTCATCCTTTGGAAGTGAAACAAACTGATTGACCAGGCTGGCCAATGCAATGGACACAGCTTTAACTACATCACTCACGGTTGATTTGTCCACTCCTATATTGTCACCAACAACTTGGTAGAAAGTCCCAGATGCATAGAAGCACAGACCAATGAGGACCTGTTCTTCCACAGACAGACTGTGACTCCTTCGGGTTCTCCAGCATACAGTTCTTCATCAGTGTATTGCTCCAGTGGTTTTGCACGCTCAACATATACCCTTTGACGATATCCTCTACCACCAAAATGGTGGTAGCGATGGTCAATACCTGCCATGTCAGTGCCTCTCTCTCTCTCTGAGAAAGGCTGAATATAAGATGGCTGCCAAATACCCACCCAACTCATGTCAACTGCTTTGGCTTGTGTTCAATTAAATCAATCAAGCCCAAGGCCTATAAATACTATGTTCACTAGAACAGATGAGGTGGAACCATGGACTCAAAAGGACCTCATTTCAGTGTTGCAGAAACCCATGCACTGCTGGTGTTAAGTGCCATTATGCCTCAATAGTAGGAAGCTCTGTTGCGAGTGGAACGGTGACTATCAAAAGGAAGAAAGAAATTTGGGTTAAAATCGCCCAGAATGTTAATGCAGTGGGGTCTGGCCAGAAGAGGACCTTGGAGCAAGTGAAATTCAGATGGAAGAATCTGAGGGACAGAGCAACAAAGGACCTTGCTGAAGCAAAAAACACCCAAACGGGCAACAAACCCTTTAAGAAAGGTGAATACACGGATGTGGTTCTGGACATTATTGGAGGTGAGAACTCTAAAGCTCTGCACAGGATTCAAGGTGTTGTAGGGGATGGTGAGCCTACCATTGTAGAGGAAAGTGAGCCAGTTCCTCCAAATGCAGAGGACACATTCATTCTGGATCTCAGCACTATTTCTGACAAACAACCTGGATCTTCACTGGTAGAGTCAGCAGTCACAGGAGCTCAGAAAAGAGGCTTGAAGCGTCCTTTGCCAAATAATGATGATGATGCTTATGAATCACTTCTCAAACGAGAAATTGAAAGAGCAGAAGCACAGATACACCTGGCAGAGGAACAAATCAAGCTGACCAAACTGCAGCAAACCAAAGTGAAACTTCAGATCTGTGTCCTAAAAGCAGGGCTTGAAAATGCTGGTCTCTCTTCCTCAAATGAAGAAGAACCCTGAACATTCTTTATTTTGTAACTATTGGACAGTTAATGTATATTTGTTTTGTATTTGTTGTGGCTCAGATGAGGGGTCAAAAGAAATTATGAATGGAAGTGGATATTTGTTTTTGTGTTTTGTCTCAAAATAAAAAAAAACACTTACAGTGACCCCATGTTGGCTCTTCTACCTGTTGTTCTTTACATAGCTGTAGCCCACATTGTGATATGCAGGGTTGGGAGGGTTACATTAAAAATGTAGTCCGTTACAGTTAATTACCTGTTAAAAAATGTAGTCAGTAAGGTAATCCAAGTACCACAATATTAAAGTAATGTAACTTGATTACTTTAAGTTACTTTTGGATTCCCTTAATACAAATGCACATAAAGACAAGAAAGAAGAAATATCCATAAGATGTGTGTTAGTGACCCATTTCAGTCACTGCAGGTGTTTCAGGCAATTTTGTAACGTAAAAGCCCCACAAGGTGGCAGTAGCTACATTTCAACGACCTATGGAGCCCTCGCAAGTTCGTGCAAATGTTTCACAATAAAAGCCTACTGAGTTATTTATGCTACATGAATTTTCATTTGAGACGGACACAGGAAGTCTTGAGTTTGTATTAACAATGTAATGTCTTAATTTTAACAGGGAAAATGGGGGCGAACCAAAACGAGCCTTCGTACTACAGCAGTTAAATTATATCAGAAATAAAAACTTATGTGATCATTTACTAGTAGTAGTAGTAGCAGCAGCAGCAGCAGCAGTAGTAGTAGTAGTAACACTGACAGCCTGAGGCTGGTTAGCAGGCTAACTAATGTTAACTTTAGCTAACAGAATTTCTGTGTAGCTAACTAACGTTAGTAGTTTCGCTTACCATTAAATGTTTCTTTAAATTAGATGTGGAGTCCTTGGACAATGACAGTGTGTGCACAGCTGGCTTGATCTGTACAGTGATGTTGTCCCCCCCACCCCCAAAGTCATGGCGAAATTTCTACGCAGTGAAAGCATGTTTTTCTCTAGCGCTCGAGGCCATAATTAGCCGCCTGGCTTCACTTGAAAGCAGCGCTACGTTGTGACTGACTTGTCGTGAACTGTAGTAATGTGTGAGTGCGTGCATACGGCATTGCCGCATTGGCAAGTGTTAGATTAATTCATTCATTCACATTCATTCATCATCATATATTTTAATTGTAATCCAACTAATAATCCCAATTTTTTCCAGATGTATCTGTAATCTGATTACGTCTTTTTTTTCTGTAACTGTAACGGAATACAGTTACTGTTTTTTTGTATCCTAATTACGTAACGCTGTTACATGTAGTCCGTTACTCCCCAAGCCTGGTGATATGTTGTCCCATTTAGAGCACTGGCAATCCAGATTTGGTAATCTTGAAAACTGTGTATCTGGATCAGGGTGATCCAATCCAATGTTGCTTTGAAAAACCGGCATAAAAGTAAGATGGATTACCTCATCCTGGATAGCAAAAAATGTTATTTCCAAATCTGGATAATTTTGATACAGATGAAATGTTTTGAACAGCTGGCCCTATGAAATCATCTGTTACTTTGTACATTGTACTTTCAGAGTTTTAAGTGCCTGGAATAAAAGTTTCATACAGGTTTAACGGAACACAGGTGATGTTTCTTACTCTTATGTGCACGAAAAATACTGTACACACTGGAATAAAAACTACAGTTTCCTTATTGTGTATGTGTATTTTTAAATGTGCAATATACTGTGTATCACTGCAAGTTCACAATTAAACCTTGCGGTCACCTACCTTGAACGGGCTTGACTAAGGTCTCTAGTTCAATATTTTTTCAGAGATGATTCTGTCCTGAAGGAGCACACACAGCCTGCATAGAAACAGGGAAGAGGACAGTTCCTTGCCTGATGACAGTGCTTCAGTTTATAATGGACAATTAGTGTGTGTTGGTTTGGCGAGGAGAAATTGCAACACTTGCCGGAACACCTCATTGAGGGGCACTTGCCTCAAACAGTAACCCTGTATAGAAAAAAGAAAGACAAAAATATATACAACCGTTATCGGCACAAAAAACATTAAATTCAGTTTCCGTATTGTATTTGTGTATTTTGTATGTGGAAACTATGCATCACTATAAGTCTCTGAAAAATTGCACAGTTCACAATTTAAAGTTTCCACATTTTAATGTATCCTAACATAAAATAAACATTAATTTATTTTTTTAACATGAATTTATTAGAAAGTGGACCCACTTGGCACTTGTCACTCATTTCAATGGTAAGTGATTACAGTACATTGTAAAAGCAGAAGCCACATGGCACAGCACTAACAAGACAGTGAGAAAAGAAAGCTTCTCATGAGTGATATTGTGTGCTGGGTTACACCCCGCCTTTCCGAAACCACGCTGTTCCGAACATAGACTTCGATTCATCGTAATTGTTTTTGTAATTTTTTACAAAAAACCCTAACCTTAACCCACTTCAGAATTGTGCGAGTGCGGCTGGAAGTGTGGATTTCAGCACCAGGGAGAGCGGTGTTTAATTTCGGAACAGCTGTGTTTTGGGGGGAGCGTCGGAACAGCGGTGTTTCGGAGTGGGGTTTTTTTTCGGAATGGAGGGGTTTCCCCAATAGCCTTTTCGGAATGGCGGGTCTTTGAAAAAAAGGGAAACCCCGCCATTACGATGAATTGAAGTCTATGTTCGGAACAGCGGGGTTTCGGAAAGGCGGGGTGTAACCGTGCCAGGTTGAGTGCGAGCAAAGATTCTTGTAACGTTACGAGTGGCGACGTCACGTAATTGAACGTTAAATTAGCGGGTCGACACAGGTGTAATGTTACCACTGCTGACACATTTTTCCAGAATAACGAGGACAGGTCTCGCGTTTTCACTTGTATAAGAGGATATTGTCGGTGCAGAATGCTTGTTACAGTCGAGTATCAGGCTCAACTCTACCTTAAATGCTTGCTTTTTCAGTCCGCTAGCTGGCTAGCGCTACATGCTAGCGTATTTCCGAAAACAAGCTAAACTCATTGCCTACAAATGAACTAACTTTGCTAAAAATAATTTATCGACTTACTTGGACGGCTCGGCTCCGAGGAAAAAAAGATGGCGGTTGCCTCGGATTTTCAAATCCAACACTGCGAGTGACGCCACATTGCGTGCGCATGCACGTTGGTTGAAATGCTCACCTCACATACCGTTACCGTACATTATGAAGTTAACTGAACGGATTATTATGGGTTTTTGATGATGCGCTTTGATGATGCGCTTTTTTAAAGTTGAAGTTGTTGTTACTCTTCTTACTTTGTTGTAATAGGCAAAGAGTTTTCCCAGGTTGACAACAACAGTCCTTCTGACTAAAAGCCTAAATCCCTTTTAACAGTGCACAGTCTTACTTCCTGCTCCATCATTCATCAACTCCACCGGCTCTGTTTTGAGTGTAGCACAGTGCAGCACTGCCGAACAACCCTGAGTTGCGAGACCATTGAATTCCTGCAATAATTACAGAATTGCGCGCAACCACAGTTATACATATAACAACACACAGTTAAAGGTTCGTGTTCCCAACCCACGGATTAGAAGAAGTGTACACATATTTGTTGCGGTGTTCCTTAGGGTCAATTTGACCCCAGGCTGTTTTGACTGTGTAAAGTATATTTTTAAATATATTATATTTGTTTTGGTTGTTTAGGATGACATTAAGGTCACTATGATATTTAAAAGTTTGTCTCTGAAATATGTCACCACACACACACACACACACACACACACGCACACAAACCTGGCAACCCCCACGAGAACCACACCTGTTGGCAATTCTCACAACTAATGACAGCATTGTATACAGACCTACCAAACTGCACTTGTAGAAGTGCGAGAACCACCGTTATTTCCCATGACTTGGGGGCGGGGACATTTGGTTCCTGCGAGGACAGTGATAGTTAAAGGGAGGAGCAAAGCTTGCACAGCAGCCTTCTGGTCATTTCTCTTACGGCTGTTTGCTTTCGCTTCGTTAAAATGATGTATAAGAAAAGGTTTTCTGTCTGTAAGGTTTCTGTGGGCACTGTCCCTTCAGACAATACATACTGAACACACAGGCAAAATACGGTATAGAAATATGGGCAGCATGTGATGCACAGTCCAGCTATGCAACATTGCATGTGATAAGTTTTTGTCCTTATACGCATTGGGTGAAGAACTTCTGCAAAGGAAGCTTACCATGTTGGGCAGAGTGAGGAAAAACGAACCCGAGCTTCCCGCTGTACTTCTTGTCATGAAGAACAGGAAGGTAACATCTTCAATGTTTGCCTTCACTGACAAAGCCACTGTTCTCCTATTACCCTAAGAAAGGGAAAAATGTCCTGCTGATGAGCACAATGGATAAAGACGCTGTCCTTAGTACCAGAGAAAACATAAAACCACAAATGGTCTTGGACTACAGTAAGACAAAGGGAGGTGTTGATAACCTGGACAAGGTCACTTGATGACTTGATGTGAGTAGATACAATGCCTTTGTTATATAGTGAGAAATACACAAGGGCCGGAACAGCAGAAAACTGAGTCGAAGAATCATTTTCCTGGAGCAACTGGATTACACACTGGTGAAACCTCATATCGAAAGACATGCTTTCCATGAGCATCAACAGCTGCAACTGCTGTGGAGAAAATCCAAACAGCAACACATACCCCAACTCCTCCAGTGGTTGAAGATGCAGGCAAGAAACGTGGCAGGTGCCAGGTCTGTCCCACTAGAAATGAGTGGGAGAGACTACAGACTCCAAGACCAGCAACATTTGGGTGATATGTAAGAAATACGTGTGCAAGGAACATGCAAACACTCTCTGCACATCACATGCACAGCAGTGCAGATAAAAGGCTGGGCTGTGCCTTTGGTGGACTGTGGGAAAAAAAGTATATGCTGTTCATGTTCTGTTTATGTCACACCGCGCTGAGGCTTGTCTTGTCTGGGTTTTTGTTCTGTGACTTCCTGTTTTATTTTGAAAAGTAACTCTCCTCTGGTTTCAGGTCACATGCCCTTCCTCATGTGTCACTGGTCTGATTGTCTCCCCTGATTCCTGACTGTGTCCACCTGTTCCCCATTACCCTCTTTTATCTTATAGTCTGCGTCTCCCTTTGTCCTGTGCCTGAGTATTTCGTTCAGCCAGTTAACACAGTCCTCGTCTTGATCCAAGCCAAGTGTTCTCTCGTTTGTATTTCTGAAATCCTTTTTCCTCTTAGGGAGTGATTTTCTGTTGTAATTTTCTCAGCTCAGTATTTGTAGCTCAGTTTAAGTTAGTAGCCGATTTGTCTTCCTCCGTTGGAGTGTTTTCTGTTGTAAATTTTCAAGGCCTTGTTTCTCAGAGTAGTTTAGTTCATAGCCCTTTTCTTTGCCTCCTGTGGAGTGATCCTTTGCCTCCATGCTTTGGTTTGTGTGTTTTGTTTCTTTGTAGTTCCTTGTTTGCCTAGATTAGGAAGATATTTTCAGAGCCCGTTGGTTTGTCACTCTGCCTAAGAGAAATATGGAGATTTTCAGAATAAAAGCCTGCTATAACTGTTCCCACTCTGCTCCTGAGTCTTCTCTCTAGCCCAGGCCTGAAAGTTTATGCTGTTCATATTTTAAGTAATTCGGGTGACCATCTGTCTTTGTTGACTATATCACACGTACATATTTGCATGTATAGCACTTACGGTAGCAAACTTTGACAATGTTCAAATTGTATGTTTTTGCAAAATAAAAGATAATAACTGATGGTGATGTTCTATTTTATAATTAAAATATTTTAAAATGTTTGAAATTGTGAATGTTTTTCCCGCTGTCAAATTGACCTTGTACATAATACATGCTAGTATCTTTGACAATAGAAATTGCTTACAATCCAAATATTATAAATAACACAGAATAGTACTTACAAATAATGTACTTACACACACACAAAAGAAAATATCCCTCAATCCAATTTTAGGTCGTCAATGTATATATCTCCAAAGTCATGTTATAGGTGTTCTGAATGTATAAGAAGGTGTTTGAGGTGCTGTGTTTAATTTAAAATGCTATTTAGGTAGTCAACAATACACATGGAGTGCCTGACATATAAGCTTGAGAATAATTTTCTGAATGTTTAAATTGCTCTAGTCAAATTGACCCCAAGGACAAAGTTGAGGGTAACAGGAGGGCTGCCGTGGTGGATCGGAGAGACACACTCATAACAAAAATAAAATAATTCATAAATTGCTGGAATTTTTCTTCAATTGTAAAAAGGAGGAGTGCATCAAATATGAGAATGAATGCAGTGTTTTTGTTTATCTGATGGACTGTGTCTGACAATTGGTGAATCATGCAATCCGTTTCATGTTTGTTCTCCTGACGTCGTGTCAGCGCTGGCTGCTGACAAACAGGATGTTGAATCAGGCCTTGGTCTGTTTCCCCTCGACTCAGCTACCGTCTCCGCTCAGTGCTGTGTACACAGGTCTGCTGTGGAAGAATTGCAAACAGCGCCCAGGGAGCAGTTGGGGAGGAAGGGGGAAGTTGATGACAAAACTCCCCCTCTGCCAGATGGGTGTAACATGCTGAGAAGAAAGCGTGTTAACAAACGATATGATCTGCAAATGGAGTGGCAGTGGCGAAGCTCTCAGGACGAGATGGAGTCCACGAAGAAGAAGAAGTGTCTGCTCCAGTGGGATAAGATGAATAAAAATTATAACGTCCGTCATCAGCCAGGCTCTGTTCCTCTCTTTATCTCTTCTTCTTCTCTCCTTCCGAGCTGCTCCCGTGTGATATGACCCCTTTTGTTTCCCCATTTGTTTTTTTTTTCCCTCCCCTCTTCAGTACTATCTCCCCCTACATCCTCCCTCTTCTCCTCCCACCCCTTCTTCTTCCTTTTCTTCATTTCCTTTGCTCTTGTCTAAAATTGAGAACAGAACAGCTGGTAATTGAAGATCATTGTCTCTCCTCGGGCCCTCAGGATTTGCAATGCCTCTCGCCACAGCTCATCTTTGCCAGACAATTTTTTGGTCCTCATTTTGTTTGCTTTTTTTCCCCTCCTCCTTCTTCTTCTCCCATAAACTCCACAAGCCCTTTTTGAAATTGGATTTTCATTTGAGATGGACCAGGAGCACCCGTCGTGTTTATGCCGCCTTCCTCCCATCAATTTTCCTTTCTCTTTTCTTCACTTCATTTCAGGCCGTTCTCTCCTCTATCTCCTCCTGTGAATTATCTCCTCTCAGTCCAGCTTGGACAGGAGCTCCATTTTCCTCCCTTACGGAGGTTTAAAGAAAAAAAAGGACTATCAGCAGTCGGTTGTGGTTGGTTGTGCGAGTCTGTTGGAAAGAGAAGAAACTGAGAAGATCCTGATCAGTCAGACTGTGTTCCTGATTCTTTGCTGAGGAAGGTACAGGATGTTCTGACCTTGTTCAAACTTCTGCAGACTGACAAGAAACTCTTCTCGTGTTATGTTACTGACATGTTTTCAATAACATCTCTAATTTATAAAATGACATCCCTTCGTCATATTGAAAGACTCTCAGACATGTTTTCATCTCCACTTGAGTTAGACAACAAACAAGCCTGTTTCTGAGCATCCCACAAAGAATACAAAAGTTCTACTGACATTTTCATTCAGGTCCTAAAGCACAAACTTGTTGATACTTGATTATATACATTTAGGAAAGTTTGTACCATTCAAAATCCAAAATGGCTTGTCCGTTGTCATTAAATGATAAGGGGATTTTTGAGTTCACCGCATCATTTAGCAATGATGCTTAGCAATTGCTAACAAATGCTAACAATTGCCAAGCTGCCTGAAATTTTTCATTCTGAATTTCATTCTGAGCTCTGACTTTCGAGGTAAATGGAAACATGCCAGTCTCCATGAGATCGCTTTTTTCATGAAAAAGATGTTATTAACTCCCTTTTGTAAATCAAAAGCTTACAGCTAAGCCAAAAGCGATAGCATGCAACCCATCTGAGGTGGGTTTGTCTGCGCTTTGAGGACGTAAAAAACATTGATTCAAACTGATTTGGGACCTCTTGACTTCTGGAAACTTGGAGGACTCTTTGAGTGCTGTATGTCATTTTATGTTTTGATTGGGTTTTGTTGTTACTGTTATACTAAGTCCCTCAGTTGTTTAGGATACTGCTGACTTTCCATAGGCATGCTGGTGAGGAGGTAGAGACTGAATTTTCATTTCTGGGTGAACTGCACCTTTAAGACTTTTGAGATAGTTTTGTTGCATGGATATTTCCAGTCGGATTCATGCCTCTGGACTCAATTAACCACGTGCATCGTTCACAGGTTAGTTTGTTTTAATCTGATCTGCTGGGAGCACCAGAGGGGCAGAGTCACTTTATATCCCCTCATCTTGGACATATCCATCAATCAGTTTCATATGTGCCCCCGTTATTATCTAAACCATCAATTGTGCTGCTCTAAAGTTCGCCTGCATCAGCCATGAAACCATGAAATACTGTATATTGGCTAACACTGTATATTGAGCTAACCCTGCTCCCATCATCAACATGACTGGCAGTTTATGGCAGCATGAAATTAAAAGGATCTTGTTTTATTGCAGAGGAACATCACTCTCCGATCCGCATGTTTGTCTCTGAGCCGCGTGGCGTGGAATGGCAAGCACGATGATGTCAGAGAAGCCGCCACCCGGAGCCATAATAAACACGAGATATTGCAGGATTCAGCAATCCGAGTGCTGAGAAATTAGCTTGTCTCTCCCCTTCACTGTTATTGATCACCTGACTTCCTTATACATTTCCACATAATAGGCAGCACTGACTTAATTAGTCAAAAGAGAGGCTGGGTAATTACATGTCACTTTAACAATGTGTTTTATTGCCTACAAGCTCTGGTGGTACCAAGCGAATCTAATGGTGGATTTAATGCAAAGTGGGATAGAGAGGGAGGGATAGAGAGAAAGAAGACTGAGTGCAGGAACATTAACGATTTTATCATAAATGGCTTTGTACTTCTGCAGTTTAATAAACTGGATTTTGTTGAGAAGTTGGCAGAGCAGGAAACTCATTTTGGGATCTAAAGACAAGACCACAGCAGCTCTCTCTTTCTGAGTTGCTGCCAGAGCTGTGCAAGTTTTTAAAGATGGACACCAAGTCAGGTCTCTAGTCAATTGAACGAGTCTCGAGTCTTTGAAGTTGTCTTGATGTTGCCAGAAAGACGAACTGATTCATTTGGCCTCACATAGAAGAAAAATCAAAAAGTCTGGACAGAATCCCAGAAGATACCGATTTGTTGATTTGCAGGTCTAAAGGCGAGAATATGTGATCTACAGTGGGGTTGCATTTAGGGAAATGAGTAAATGACTTCCATACATCTTGATATAATGATAATATGAAAATAATGGCTGAGGGCCAGTTTGGACATATAAAGGCCAGCCACTAGTTCAAGTGGCTCTGACTTTGTCCATTAACAGAAATAATGTTTTCATACTTTTAAATCATTCCAGATTTGACTTTCTTCTTGTTGTCCTCCTGGTTGTTGTCAATCTACAGACAAAACATGTCATATTAAAAGCCTACATGTAAGGCAGGGGAGGCAGCACCACTTTTAATGTGGATATTCTGGAGGCAGAGTATCTTCCATGGATACCAATGATGCCAACATCCGTGGTCTTACGGAGCCACTAAACCAGAATCATCTGTTAGAATAATAAACTTCATACTAACTTAACACTAAAAATCCCCTTGCAGAGTCTGTGTCTCTAACACTCTAACAGTGTCCTCTTGACTAAAGGGCTGTGACTCTTCATACACTCACCTCAAGCTGCAGTGCTGTGGTATTGGTACACGATGATACAGATTTCCCACATAAGTCTGCACTCTTTAAATGTGCTGCTGCTTAATGATGTTTGGCAAAACAGACATGGACTGTTGATTACCAATCCAACCACCAGAATAAATGTTGGCACTTTGTATTTTTACAAAACCACTGATGTGTTGCAACAGTGCATTTTTTTAGGTTCAATTTTGTGAAATGCTGTGATTATCATCAGTAAGTTGTTTTGTGCCTAAACCTACCCACACCAGCATGATTTGGGTTAAAATATATGTTTGGTCACTACAATTGGGGCTGGAAATTATCCCAACATCTCAATAAAAGCAACTGGTTTTTGCACCACAAACACGACTGGAGACCCTCCTTTTTCCTGCCATCATTTATTTATTTTAAAAATCTCATTCAAAACTGTTGCAATTTAGTGTCAAGCTGCAGTCTCTAGCCCGGAGGCCTTGTCGCCTGTGACTACACCTCACCTAACGTGAACGATGAATTATAAATATGTAAGGTGGACGTGATATTACAAGATATGATGATTTGGTACATTGTAATCTGTGGTACACAGATATGATGCCACATTTTATCCTGGAGACGGGACTGTAAACTACACAACTCAAGATTTGAAAAAGGGACAATTCCAGTTGATTTTCACAGCCAACTATAGTGAAACACCAGAACTGCCCTTTAAAACATTCACCATCTAATCTCTAGTTCCCTGTGAATCTGGAGTCTTCCCGTTGGTCGAGTTGGACCGAAGCTGAAGCTCATTGCGGCCCATTTCAGTTTGATAACAACCACTCAGCAGCTCCTCCTGACATCAGACAGGAAGTGAGCAGTTTGACAGTGCTGGCAGGAGTTGCGTTGATATCAGAGACTCGATGGCCACCACATAGCGAGCCGCCTGCTGACTCAATCAGAGAGCGCATTGATTTTTTTTTTTTTTTTTACACTCCAATGGTGTCAAGCAAACACTGCAACACATTAGTCGATGCTAATTAACAAATGAAACAGAGAAAGCTGAAGATTAGGGAGCAGACCACATCTTTCTCTCACGGCCCCGCCCTCCTCCTCTTTGACAGGACCTGATTGGATTGCCCTTGATTCTTTTCTGTCTCCCTACAACATGTCAGATCTGTATTTCTGGGTTAAGACCAGGAGGAATTAGGTTTAAAAGGGACTCACTCCATATTCAAAAACTCATTTTATCATCACTTCCTTCACTCTGAGCTTCACAGCCTGCGGCCACAGATAGAATGAGGGGTTCAGAATCTTGGCCACCGCAGTCTTCGCCCTCCCTGACATTCTCCTTTTTGACGAGCCGCTCCATTTATTCGGAGGATCAGCTGTCAGTCCCGTCCGTCAGGAAATTTTAAATGAGCTCGTCGACCTGGACGGCGTTTTGGAGACGGATTAGACTCCATATTTTAACTGCAGGACCATCAGTGGGCCCTCGTATCACAGGCGCAGTGGAGGGTAAAAGCCAACCCAAATTTTCTTTTTTATGCTGATGGAAGGAATTGATTCAGTTTACATACATTAACATATATTATGTGGGCCTAAAGTGCCAGTGTTAGTGAAGAGGAGGTCATTTAAGGAAACAAAAGTAAGCTGTGCCCACTTTAGTTTTTACTTTCAAATGCAGTTATTGAAACAGGCCAAGGCCCTCTGAGTTTAATTTCTCTGCTGTCTCTGTGTTGAAGGTTCCTACTATGCAAGTGTCAATTTGGTACCAGGTGGCTGTCAGTCATGTTTGAATGAAGGCTTGTTAAACTTCACTACACCTTACATTTCATTTCATTTAATTATTTCAATTTTATTCTAAACCACCTACAATGGCTGGAAAGCAAAGTCGCACCTCTGTCGAGCCTTGAGAATGAAAAGCTGTGGTTAATGTTTCCCCACAAAAGAAAATCTTTTAGTCTCGCCAATGAAGACAGGGAGTACAGTAAAACACAACACAAACATTCACAACAAATCATTGTGTACGCAAGACTGACAAATTAGAGCAAAACATAAAAATATTCTGGCAGATTTTAAGTGTTCAATAGCATCACCCAGAAGGCAGAACCACCCATTAGAGAGGAGATGTTCAGTTATGTAAAAACAGACTAAAGAAAAAAAGACATTATCTTGAATGAATTATTGTATTCGATATTAACAACCTCAGCCAAATGTTTTAGGTTGTCAGGCTACGAAACAAACCTGAGACAGTGAACGCCAGGATGATTTCTTTCAAGTCGATATGTTCACTCTTTTTTTAGCACATACTGACAAACTCACAAACTCTCTAATTACCTACGGTGAAATAACTTGTGCCTCATCTCTTACATAAGGCATCAACAGGGGCTTCAAACTTGTAATGAAAGACCACACAGTTTAAAGGTAATGGACTACAGAGCCACCTCTGAGAGTAAGAAATGAAGGCCATAGGTCGACTGTGAAAGCTGCTCATTACAACTCATATTTACGTTGCTATGGACCTCTAGTGGCTGTAGTAATCACTATGCTGACAGAGGAAGTCAGGTGACATAAAGAGCAATGAAGTCCACATGGTGGAGGAGGTTTGGGTGAATGGTTTGGTGAATGTATGGAGCTTCATCTGCAGCGCATTGCCAAAACGGAACTGGCAAGCTTTTTGTTAACTTTTGTTAAATGACCTACAGTTTCATAACATCAGTGCATTTGAAACTGAGGTGACGCTGCCACCAAACAACCCTCTACCCCCGGTGCTAGATCCATTAGCAGGTCCCATGGGAGGAATCTCACCCTCTGCTCTGGACAGGTAATGAGAGTTGTCGAGGAGTAGGGGGCGGAGGACATTGTAGACCGCCGCTATCTAATCTTTTGTCTCCTAATGAGCCATTGAGACATTTGTCCCCTCTGTGCGGGCCGAGGAGGGGCTGCTCAAGTCTTTGTGTCCCGCAGACTAATTACATCGCGGTCGTTTGGTGCGGGACAAAGAGTAAGTCAGGTGAGGTGGAATAAAGAGTGATACAATCTGCAGAGGGAGGACGCTGGGGTGATAGGTTGTGTTCAGTGAGCACAGGACTTGTCTCATCCTGGACACTACTGTCAAGAAGTCATTAGTACAGTTTTTTTAGTAACTAATGTAGTTCAGTGACGTGATGTACAGTTTCGTGTGTAATATAAGGACATTGTGTCTGTTGTTTTGGGAGCCAGCGGCAATTGACCTAATCAGTCGTCAAAGTGTGAGGACTATCAGAACTATCAGATTTTGAACTGCAGCTCATCTTCTACAGTGTCTCTGCTTTATAATTGATTGTTATTTCATTGTGAAGTGTTTTCAAAAGATGACTAAGCAGCTCGAGAGTGAAGGCCAAACCTCTCTTTTACCTTTTCAGGGACAGAAAATGTAATGTTTAATATGTGTCCCCTATGTATGTCATACATCACCAACAGAACACACACACACACACACACACACACACACACACAAATATAGTTTAGGAACTGCATCCATTATCTCAATTCCTGGATCAACTATTATTTATACACCAGTGTCTATTTTCAGAGACAATGGGTCAGAATATGTGTGTGTGTGTGTGTGTGTGTGTGTGTGTGTGTGTGGTCTGTATCCATCACCATCCAATTACATCTCTCGTCTCCTCTTTCATCCAAGCGTGTTTCTTCTTCTTTCCTTCCTTCCTCTCTCAGGACTTTAGTTCGGAGGGCTACTCGCCCTTTTCGCCTACGAAACTTGATGCTGCCACCAAACAACCCGCCGCCCCTGTCGTTAGATCCATTAGCAGGTCCCGTGGGAGGGATTCCGACCTCTGCTCTGGACAGGTAATGAGAGTTGTGGAGAAGTGGGGGGGTGGAGCTCGCATGCAGCTCACCTGTCGGCAGGTGGACGGCGGGGCGGAGGACATCGTAGACTGCCGCTATCTAATCTGTTGTCTCCTAATGAGTCATTGAGACGTCTGTCCCCTCTGCGCGGGCCGAGGAGGGGCTGCTGAAGTCTTTGTGTCCCGCAGACTAATTACATCGCGGTCGTTTAGTGCGGGACAAGGCTCGGCTTCAGGTGGGGAAAGTGATCCGCCTGGGGGAAAGTGTCTGGGCTCTGGTTACCTGTGAATCCCCCTGAAAACAGAGCATCCTTGTTCTGGTCCTCAGGTGGGAGGCGGGGGGAGGAGGAGAGGGGTCGTTTGATCGGGCACATTCCTCCCATCTCAGGCTGTCTTCTCAGGAGGATTAAAGGAGGAACGCTGAACGTCTTACAGGTTTAAAGCGGCGGCAGATCGCTTGCTGCAGCACTGGAGATTGTATGGCAATGGGGCAGACAATCGCTTCTCTCAGGACTTATTTTCCTCCTCTTACCCTCCAAGTGAGAAGAAAAGCCTTTTTGAAAGAGAGCTGCAAAGCCTCAGGCCTTCAAGATTTCCTTTTTAACCTCCTCATAATTTTCTCACTTTATAATTATTTGAAACATCTTAAAGACTATTGGACCTTCAGATGGCGCCATCATCTTAAAACAAACTCTGTCAACTGCCTAAGGTTACTGAAAATGTGTTGGTCCTTGGACTCCTCTGATTGTTTTGGTTTGTATGATATCCCACACAGGATGGAGAGAGCTGAATGTGCAGTCCAGGTATAAAGTATGTATACCTTTAAACCCTTCACTTTTCTTATAAGTTATTTCTATTCAAGACAGTTGATTAAACATTCACTGTATATCGCTTCTCTTCCTCTCACCGTAGATGAATGAAGTGGATCGAGTTTCCAAACTGTCTGATGCCCAACAGGATATATATATTACTGTGATAAGATTTGGGCCTCCCATCATCACAGGAACAGACATATCTATTCAGTCACACCGGTACAAACACCACTCACCCTGCAGTCTGAACGTATTGACTCATAATAAATGACTGTATAACAGTGAGAGGGATGGAAAAGTGTCACAGAGCACAATAATACTGAAGGAACAAAGAAAACAAGACTGTGCTCATCAGTCTGTTTCCCACAATCCTCCAGACACGTAAATACCAAAGGGAAACAAAGCATTTTAATATTAACAGTGTTTTTCAAACATTAAGAAACTATTTTAGAAAGCAGTTCTTTATCTCTACGTACATGCCTTCTTTGAGGTCTGCATCCTGTTTTGTTTGATGGGTCTGATCCTTACTGTCCTCAGTGTTTCTCTGTCTCATATTTATTTTCTGTCCCTCTTCATCAGTAGCTGATAAATGACGGCAAACCGCCACCATTAAAAAAAAAAAAAGATCCTCTCCTGCCAAATGAAATAATTGTAAAACAGATAAAATGCAGAGACACAAACGACTGTGAGCTGACAGCAGCTGGCTGCCCTCCGACCTGCTGAAGTGTCCTTGAGCAGGACTCTGTGACCTCCCAGAGGGATCAACCAGCTGTCAGGAAGCCAAATATTTCACTGTGGTGATCTGCCAAAGAACAAATGTGCGAGGCTGTTTTTGAAAAGTTTCTCCCCTGTTTCTGTCCTGTTCTTGTAAGGGAATAGGCTACTAGCAGGATTTGGTTACCTGACGGTTTAGGGGCTTGGATACTATACAATATGACTGTAAGCGGCTCAGGAGAGAGGGGATAGAACAAGGAGTGGGTCCCTGGTCTATGAAATCACTCCTTGGCAGACATTGAAGCTCCTATATGGTCAAATGAGGTGTCAGTGACTACATCAGAGGTAGGCAGCCAGCTTAGATAACTCTTCATTGCAGTTTTGTTTTCACAAAACAGATTTTTGACAGATAAATGCATCAGGAGGCATTTGTAACCTCAATTTGATCTCAACTATTACATTCTGGTTTTACAGATATTTTAAAACACCATCCCAATTTCTTTTTTGTGATCCCTGGTTGTGTTATCGGTAATCGATGGTCTATGATTTGGCAAAGTGTTCATGCAAAGATGCAGATGCAGAATTTGTAGTGGAGTATAAGGCAATGTGGGATTGAACTTCAGTTTTAATTTACTTTGATTTTGTTCAAAGTAATCTAGTGGATTACTTTTCCAAGAGTAAGATCAGACAGGATAGTGTAAACCAAGGCTTCGACCAGATGAGCCCGACTATGATGTAATAAACAAAGTTGGCTGTATGTCACCTACAGCACGGAGAGACAAGCTTTAACATTTTAAATTCCATGATGGTGTCCATTTGTGAATTGTTCTATTTCAAAACAACAAAGAGTTTATCTGTGTGTTTCAGATTTACAATATATTTCATAGTAATTATAGTCACATTTGTTCAGTTCAAGCTTTAAATTGTTCTTTACGGCAACAAACTGTGTGCTTGAAATCAATTAAATTGTGAAATGAACTCAATGTAGGTTTTAAAAACATGATATAAATTTGGAATAAGCAGCAAAAAAGCAGCGATTAAACTAAAAGTTGCTCTTGTCACGAGTTCTCTGAACTCTAAAAGGAAGGTGTTTTGATTATTCAGTTTTAGATATAAGTGGTTTTCTACTTAGACCATGTGTATATGTAACTAACGTGCATGCACACACACACACACACACACACACACGCACACACACACACACTAACCTATTAGGCTTCTTCCTGTCTGTTCTCCCTGGTGAACGCGGCCAGGACTCGTCTCCTGCGGGAGAGAAAATGAATAATAAATCGGCCTAAAGTAGAGGGAAATTATACAACATTATGCCATAGTGTGTCCACTCTAATGGCATGTGGCCCATTTTAATGGCTGGACCAGCCCACGAAGTGCCCCCCCCCGCCACCTCCTACAGCCCCCCCAGAGTGGCTGTAAACCTGCCGACGGCCACAGGCGAGCCGTATGCCAGATTTATGGCTCACATTTGTTTCTGCCCATCGCAGCAGAAAGCGGCGGGAGCTCCGGCCACAGTACGGTAAGTCTCCTCAACAAGATGTCCACCGCTGGCTGAAGCAAGGAGGAGTGTCAGGTCTGTGCACCAGAAAGACATACACCAAGTCTGAGAGGAAGGGGTCTTGTATCAGCATGATCATAGCATATTTTACTAATGTTGACTGCAAGTTTGGCAGTGTTTACACTATCTCTGAGTGTCTATACTTCTCAATCTATAAAATCTAACCTGCAAGCAGCAGATGTCTCCCTCAAGGCCCACTTTCACTCCACTTGTGGGCGACCTTGGACCCATTAAATGGCCCTTGAAGCCTACAAACAATTTCACAGCTTTCAAACATAAACACCGTAAATTGATTTTTATTTCCCGTTTACCTCACGTACAGAAAAACCTTGCACAATCAAACACATTGAAGATGCACAGGTCCAACAAAGACCCACAACTGTGACAACATTTTATGAACTGTTTAGAGGAAACGGAAGTTTCAGTTCCTGCCAAATTCATCGCAACCCAAAACCTCTTTCCTCCAGGTGAGTACTTTTCAATGGCCCTGGAAGTCTTGATAAATAGAAATGCTCGGTCGAACTGGAACCTTGATGCTACTGTTGAACCTTTTACACAGTAAGAGTACAAGATGCTAAAAGTATCAATAATCAGAATATGGATGTCAATTTCCGTTGATGTTTTTGAAGGTTAAATAACGCAATGAGGACTTTTAAACTTGTCTGAAACGAGAGAACACTAACTTTGTGATGATGCAGTTTTAATGACATCATGCAAGTCATGCAACATAAATTAAGAAGACATAAAGGCCAGCTTGTCAATGCATCTCAAAGCCATTAATCTGTTGCTGGTCAGGCTTGCCCATCTTCATGTTAGATTACAAAAACCACTTGAGAGCATCATCATTATTGTTAAAACCCAGTTATATATGCAATATATGGTCAGAATTTTAGTTAAACAATGTATTATATACATTATTAGTTTATATATTATATATTATCAATACAGACACAGTGCTGACATAGTCAAAGATGTCTATGTTCTGTGTTGCAGAGATGTCTACTGAAGTTAGCATGATTACCAGCTAGCCCACAGCCCGTCCTGCCTCCTAACATCACTCAGAGGTGATCATCTGACACCCTCTAGTTTCAGGTGGGAGATATAAAAGTAAGACAGATCTCAACTGAGTCAAATAAGTCAACAAAAAAAACATATAAAATGTCGACAAAGGAAATATTTTGACGTTCATTATAAAAAGAAAAATATAACCGTCCACCGTCTGAATTGGAGTTTCTCTCTTTGACTGAACTCAGACGAGCTTAATGGCCTTGATAACTCATCGTAAAACACACAAACTGGACCGAAACTGAATCAAAGTCGCCAGAACAGTAGTGGGTTTTCCCAAATGCATTGGTTAACTGAGCGACCTTGCTAGCGGCAGCTAGTCGCTACAGCTAAATGTAGCTACAGAAAAGCTACCCTCAAAAGGTGGCCATATCTTATAAGTTACGCCTTTGAACGACGATTTGACTTGAAGACTTGAAAGCAAAAAATACCAATGTGAGTTTGAATGAATAAAACAGGAGCTTTAGGAAGATGTGAAAAAGTTATGTTGGAAGAAAGACGGGTACAAGAAAAGTTCACCATCCTCAGAATGACTTTTCACCTTGTTTAGACTCTCAAACGACTCACACACAGCGTCTGCCTTTTAATTCCTACTCTAAGTTTCATTCCTTAGTCTATTATTTGGACAGTGAACCAGACTGCAGCCCTGTTATCCTTCATGGACATCAAACTGTACATGTTGTTACACTCCCTGTACAGAGAAAGCAAAGAAGCTGTAAATTGGGTGTCTGGTTTAGTCATGGGTCTCTGGTTGAATGGGTGCGCCCCGTATGTTCAGTGAATCAGCAGCAGCAGTAGTTAGTGTTTTCACCGGTGGTCTCGGCTCAGGTCTGCTCCCTGTTCCTCTTCATTTTTCGCCAAGTGGCAGATCTGCTCAGTCATGAATGAGTTCATTACAGTGGGGATGAAGGCGGAAAGGAGGGGAGGAAGTGAGTGAGCGATTACATGCATCCCACCTTCCTCTCCTGTTCTCCTTGATTAAGATGCATCTGCTGCGTCTGCTCGCGCCCCGGCTGCTTTGTGCATTCATCAACATCAGTTTAATGAAGTGATCAGAGGCTGAGATCAGACACAGCCCAGAAATATTACTCTATTAGCCTTTCCGAGCTTTCTGCAAAACAGGAAACACTGACCCGAGGCACTGAGCTTGTTGTCTCTCACAGTCTCTCAAAAACACTGAAGATGAATATGAAGTGTAACTGATTACCTGTCCAGCCTCCCCAAACACAAGCCTTCTCTTCTGAATAAGAGGACGATCTTTGATCCCTGCACCTCAAACAGGGAGAGCAGAGTACGCCCCCTCCGCCGCAGCCGAGCCGCCCCGGCCTCTCTCTCTCTCTAGCGGCGATGATGTTAATAAACTGTCAGCGTGTGGCACTTTGTAATTGGGTTTGTGCCTTGTTTAACAAAGAGCGATTGGATAGTTAGAAGGGAGAGCAGCAATCTATCCGACTCTCCCGTGAAATGAGCCGAGTGTGTCATCCAAGAATGTGTTATCCCAGAGGAGCGGCGTCTGAGATGTGTCTGTTATCCCTGGTAAATAAACCGAGGAGCTGAGAAACAACTCCAGCCTCCACCCACCCACCTCCACCCCCACTCCTGACACCGTAAAGTGTCTGTAATGCTGTCATAAACATGACATGTCTCATGCAGTAACCGTTTGCATCGCTTCGTTCGGAACAAATGACCCAGCGGTGCTTATTTATGACGTGTTATGATTTAGTGACAGTGGTAAACCTGCAGACGGCGAACAGGAACTCCAGGCAGGTTACAAATGTGTTCAGGACACCTGGGACATACGCCAGCAGGTCCTACAGGCAGAGGAGGCTGCTGCCCCCTGCCTGAAACTTTCTTTTGTAATCATTTTGATTTGGGACAAGACTGAGGCCATTTTAGGCTCTATAAGTCTGTCAGCTCACACCTGACATAAACACGCGTCTAAGTGACCAAGTATGGCCAAATCTCTCTTCTCAGCTCTATATGCAAATAAAAACGTACATCAGTGGGGCAAACAGACAAACTTGCATAAATGAACTTCATGAATGAGAAAGAAAATAAAGAATTTGTCAGAGGCAGCATCTCACAAAGCTTATAGAGCTCTATTATCTCAACAACATATACAATTGTGCCCTTTTATTTGAGCCAGTCTGGGGAACTTCTCGATAAAGAAGTAGCCTACATAATTGTTATTGTTAAGTGTATTTTTAAAATGTGACCAGTTTAACATCAGTAAAATGTCTTCTTTCATAATTGGAGTGTAAATGGGGAAATTAGTGTAAACAGTGTGTTCAAACACCTGCTAAATGTTGACATTGATCATCTCAACCTCACTGAGCACGGTGCGCATGTTTATCAGTGTATAACATGTGAGTCACCAACTACCTGACAAAAGAGCTTCTACTTCCCCCTCATTCCTGCTCCCACCCTGAATGGCCTTGAGCTCAAAGTGTGACATGTTTAATAAAGACATTTAATGCAGATAACTGGCTTTTTCACATATCAGTGAAATTTTTCACATAAGACATTTTCAGACGAAAAAAATTAGATTTGAAATTAAAGCAGCTTAATGCAGACATAGTTAAAGGCTACCCATAACACACATTTACAGATATGGTAACATTAGGTATGAATCCTGCACAACATAAACATTTCAGACCTCATTATAACCCACAATATTGTCACAAAGAAGAACAATCTATAAAAAAACAAATCTGACATGTGTGCGGCACCAGATGATAAGTTATATTATGGGCTCATTCAATACGTTGAGATGTTGCTTTTCCACTAGAACTATAAATAACCAGATGTAAAGTCATCAAGAGGTCAAAAAGGCAGGGAATAAAAATAACTTTCATATTCCATTATAGTGTCACATTCAGAGCAGAAGCATCAAGGTTATTCAGTGAACTCTGTTTTCAGTTTGGGTTTCTTCCATGCTGACTTACAGTATATCTGAAACTCAACATGGGGCCCAAAAGAAGATCTAGCTAGCCCAAGGTCCTCAACACTTTAGAAACAGTCGTGCTTGGCTTTAGCTACCGTATCATCCAGTAACGTGACTTGAGCTCTGACCAGTCAGTCCATGTGACTCAGCCAAACCTCCCTCTAGCCATGTCCTGCTGTGATAAAGCTATCACCCACCGGCTCCTGCCTCACCCCCTGCCGCCATCACTGCCAGTGGAGACACAACCCAGTGAGGGGTGTTGGGAGGTGGTTGGCAGCAGGTGACAGCAGAGAGAGTTTCCCCCTGCAGGTGACACCTCAGCCCTGAAGCAATGACACCTTCTTATCATTGCTGACATGGAGAAACTGCGCTCCCGCTCCTGAATCTGCACTTTTTTCACCATTTATACACTCCTCTATGAACACCATCTCTGAGCGTCATCGGGGTAAAAAATAAAGCCTTATCATCACACTTTTAGCATGCAATAACAGCAGTGTGATGCCTTATGGATGAGACGATACCAAGCTGGCATCAGGGCCGGTGTCAGGGCAGTGTCAGCTGGCAGGAGCGATGCCAGCAGGAGGAGGAGGAGGAGGAGGAGGAGGAGGGGTTTGACAGCTGTCAGTGATAGTTTCCTGTACAGAACGTAGGTGACAGCCAGCAGAGCTGAGCGGTCTGCAGCGCTGACAGTCGGCAGCTTCTCCGAGGAAAAAGGAAGAAACAAAGATATTCTGCTGCCAGGCTCGTCGAGACGCTCAACTCAGAGCAACGACGGCCTCGACATCCTCACTGTTGACACTGCGGTGCTGTCTAAAGATGGCCTGTGTGTTTCCAGATGTAGTACGTGGGAGCCCACACCTGACAGAGCAGAATGAGTCCATAAAAGTTAGGTATGACACATTTACCTATTTTAATGAGCAAGTAAATCAAACCTTTCTTAGCAGTAATTCAGGGTGAAGTTTGATATTTGGTTGGAGCAGTCAAGCCATGCCCCATTTCAATACTACATATTGCTTATACAAGTAAGACTTTAAAGGTTCCCATAGTATAAAAAAACTAGTTTTCTCTGGTGTCTACATATATAAGCGGGTCCTCCCTGAGCCTGCCAACTCCCAGAATGAGGAAAGCAAATGATTCTTGCATGGTCTTTGCAGCCCACCCACTGGTAAAACAGCGCTCCTACAGGCTGTTCAGATTCAGCTCCTGTCGTTACGTAACGAAAAGAGTCATTTTCATAGGCCGACCTCCTCTGCGCAGTGATAGGACATAGCCGAGAGGGGGGCGTTCATCCCCGAGGTGAAGTTCGGTGTGACCAACGGTAAGATAGCAGTGTTTCCCAATGTCGTCTCTCAGAGTTAGACATGCAAATTGCTCTGTTGTTGGTTGTAAAAATCAACATCGGTGCCAATAATCTGTCCCAGCTACAGAACAGCAGAAGAGACAGTGGCTGCGTTTCATTTTTTAATGACAACGTGCTGGCTATGGTTCGTGTTAGCTTGTATGTGTGTGTTAACTACTTCACATCAGACTGCTTCAGTAACGAGGGTCAGTACAAAGCTGGCTTTGCCTCAACACTGACCCTCGTAAAAGGATCCGTCCCACCCATACCGGACCCAGCAACTGCACCCGAGCCACAGGTAAGTGTCGCCACGTTTTGATAGTATTTACAGTTGCCTCCGAGTATCGTGAAGTCAGCTGGAAATTGGCTAACTAGTTAGCTCTGCTTCGGTCCACTATGCAATGGTGTTTGAAGCGAGTTTAATGTTAATAATATTACGATGGAGCTTAGTTGTCACAGTAAAAAGGCTGGAAACGTGTGCAGACTGGAGACAGAGACGATTCGAACAGTGTCCAAGAGTTTGGAGACTGTGTTGGAGACAAACACAGCTTTCGCTAGCTGTTAGCCATTAGCTACATGGTAGTAACTGTAGCAACACATAGAACAAACTAACATCATTCCGACACACTAACCATTCTGAAACGTCCTGCTGCAGCCGCAGAGTCTGTATTTCTTCAGGAGCCTCTCTTTCTGGGTCTGATTCTGGGTCAGACTGGTTGAACGACAGCATCTCCGCGAGCCATAGTGAAACATCCAGCTTTCGCTTTCGCTAGCTGCTAGCCATTAGCTACATGGTAGTAACTGTAACAACACATAGAACAAACTAACATCATTCCGACACACTAACCATTCTGAAACGTCCTGCTGCAGCCGCGGAGTCTGTATTTCTTCAGGAGCCTCTCTTTCTGGGTCTGATTCTGGGTCAGACTGGTTGAACGACAGCATCTCCGCGAGCCATAGTGATACATCCATGGTAAAACATTAGCGCATGCTACCGCTAGCGTAAGCAGCATCCTCTCCCTGAGAGAGGCGTGTAGCAGGCAAGGCAGGCATTGACAGAAGGAGCTCATTAGCATTTAAAGGTGCAGGCACAGAAATAACCTGCTCTCAGTAGAGCTCACTTGAGTGACTTTTAGACAGCTGAAATTCAGGACCACGGACGGGTTTGGGGCAGTGCATTTCGAATACAGTGTTGTTGGACCGCTGACAGCTGTGTGAAATTGATGAAAAACAGTATTATATGGGACCTTTAACTATTTACACCAGCTGGGATTTCTATATTGAATTCTTGTTGAAAGTTGGGTTATTTTCTGTCTAACCAACTGCATTTACATAGGGGCATTTATCAAACTCTTTCGTCCAAAGTGACATACAGTATTTCATACATACATTCATACACTGATGGCGGTGACTGCCATGCGAGGTGCTGACCAGCAAATCAGGAGCAGTTTGGGGTTCAGTATCTTGCCCAAAGGACACTTTGACATGCAGACCAGGGCCACCCCAACTACAATGTCCTTTTCACCCTCTGTTCAACCAGCTTAAGTTACAACATCCAGTGTTTTATGAAACACAAGTCTGTCTCATCATTTTGATCATTTCTGTTAGGTTAGGGAGGTTAAAAAAGGAGACGATAATGATTAATTTGAAATGTGTTAAAAATGTGGAGGGATGGAGGCTGTGAGCTGCCAACAAGAAGCTTCCAGGACACTGTAATGGGGCAGGTTGGTAGTGTACTGCTGTAATGCACACGCATGTACTTTGGTATTAGGTGAAAGTGTGCAAACTGAATAAATAAATACGAGCTTCAGTCTCTATGATAATATATGACTGTTGTGCCTGTCCTTCAGATAGACAGTTTATTGACTAATCCTTGACCTCCACCAAATCCTGTTGAATTATGGTTATAATGTGAATGTTTAATCAGTGTCCTCAAATATTTAATTCTCAGTTTTGAAAGCCTTGTCACAGACATCTGTCTTTTGAATAGAACAATGCTCACTGGGTGACTTGACAGCCTCTCACACAACTCAAAGCTCCTGTTGGTGAGATGGTTGATTTTGAGTCTCGACTTCAACTACTGATACTTTCAGATGGCACCGACCAGACCGATAATCCCAAAGTGTCAATGTTGTCTTACCAACAGGTTCTTTAAAGTTAAACTGAAGTAAGATGAGAATTTGACAGTAGTCTCTGTTGAGACTTGTCAGTTTTCATGAAACTTGGTCTGGACCTGAGACAAGACTGACAGAAGACTTGGCTTTGAGTTGATGGTACTCAGTCAACTGCCTCAATACTCGACTGGAACAGAGTGACTTGTCGATTGATTTCAGACTCCCTAGCTTGTCACAGATTTGTGGAGTGATTCTGGACGTGTCAGTTTGACTTGAGATGGGCTCTGAAGTCGGTATACTTAAGACTTGGATTTGTCGACAAACCCTGTCTAGATAACTGATTCCCATTTGTCGACCTTGGTGAGATGTGACTTGAATTTTCCCAAAATACTTTTTTTCCTTGTTCCAGCAGGAACTGATGCAACACTGAATCACCTCTGACAAAATAGTGGAAAAAAAAATGTTTTGCCAATGATTTCTTTCCAATGATGATGCTTTGTTACAGGAGGGAAAAAAAAAACTAAAAAGATGCAAGATGCTCGACCCAAATTTCTCCTGGTGGCTTGTGTGATGACGGGAAAGACTGAGCATATTGCGGGGAAGCTTTGGAAAGAAAATGCTCCTGATGAACAGGTCGTCACCTTGCATGGCAGCCTCTGTTATCTGTATGAATGTGTGTGAGTGTGCAGTTAATGTATAATTTAAATTTATTTTAATGCTTTACAACTATGAGCAGCTTCTCCTTTCTTTGTGAAATGCAGTAAGAGACGATACTGTCCATCAACAGCTGACCAAAAATCCAAAGTGAGTTTACTTTGAGTTTGCATTTTGTCACTGCAGGTTCAGAAACTCCTCATGATGTAAGGTCTGGGATATTGGGACTCCGCTTCACTGTCTAAGGGATGACTTATCATCAGGTTTCATGACAGACAGGTGTGTTAGCCCTAATATTTGTTTCAGACACCAGGTCATCACACAGGAATGAGAATGATGAGCCAATGATGTCAATCACCTCCTGCCTGCTCCATCTCCTCCTCAGTCAGGATGAAGAACTGAGACAATGAATCGGATCTTAAATCTGTTTTTTCTGTCTGATTTACACACTGACGCAGCACTCCGGATAGCCAGCCTCAACACTCTCAGGACTGTGCCGCCCGCCTGGCAGCAATAACAGCAGAAATCCAACTTGTTAAAAGTCTCGGCCATCACTCAGCCACTCTGATAGACAAAATCCATCTACAGTAAATACCAAGGGCACCACAAAATGACAGAACAGAAAACCCTAACTGCAGAGAAGATGACAGAAGTTCAACTTTTTTTTAGTGTTCCTGAACAAAAACACTCTGGATGTTTGACTGCTTCTGGACCACAGTTCTACTTTGAGCACATGTGTACTTAGTCTTCAACTGTCTACCATCTGGTTGTACCCAATTAGTTTACTGATTTCCCTTTATGTTTCCAGTTATTTTTATCATTCCAAAATTACATAAAAAAATTATGAGAGACACCTCCAAAGTAGAAATGTTTGACTACTCTGACAGAACTGTGCTTGAAGGTGTAGAAATCTATTGCTGTACATGACCCAAAATCTGGGGATTTCACCAGAATCAGCACACTAGTGGACTGGTTCACAGAGGCAAAGTCAATCTGCACAGGAGTTAAACTTTCATGAAGTTTGACACGAAAAATTGGAGGTTGAGCAGTCGCATCAAGGATTAGAGGAGTCTTGACAGTGCTGAACTTAAATAAATCTGCTATGCTGAAATACACATTTCATCATTCACCAGTCAAACAAAAACAACTCTCAGATAAACTGTTATTGTCTGGTCTCATAGCTGTATAATACCACCACATACTTAAACGAAAGATGGCGCCTATTTTGTCCAATGAGAATTGCTCACATGCATATGGCAAATAAAAGTTTCTTCACAGTTATGCAGGCCACAGCTTTACATTAAAGTTGTAAAATACTCTTTCAGTCCAGATTTTCAGTCACAAATATAAAGCCTCCACGGATCATACATTCATAAGAGGTCACAATTGATCCCATGGGCAGTTTGAGTTCTGTAAACCTGTTTTATAACGGTGTTCTCTGGGGAAAATGCTTTTTTGCTGCAGGAGATTGTTTTAGCTGCCACAAAACTGGGCAACATCGGGAGCATAGCTGAGTGGCGCTGCTGTATGCTAGACTAATTCCACTTCTCCACTAGTGCTTTTTGCCACACCAAGTCAAACTGAGCTGTGCTGATTTACTCTTCCATCACCAGTTTGACTGCGCTGAGTTGAGCTGAGCCGCGCGTCCAAGTTGGCCGCGGCAACATCTCACGACTGCAGCCAACCCCGTTTGTTTGGTCCATGGAATCATTTACCAATCGTTCACATAGCACAGACACTGATGTTTCTTCAGGTATCCCACCTTTTGTTTTGTTAAACACGTATATTTAATTAACTTTGCATACGTGGTTGTTAATATGAATCTGCTGACCTTTGCACTGAACTCACCTGTCATTTTGGCACTAAAGGAAATCTAAATGTTAACTCTCGGAGGTTAATTAATGACCTCCAAAATACAAAAATCACAGCTTTCATGTTCTTGTTTATGTATTTATTTAATTAGTTTCATTTGAATTCTACTTTTTTTTTTCCCTCGCTGTTTGTTGCATAGGTCTGACTTGTTTTATGTCCTTACAATCATATTTCTGACGACTTTGTAGATTCTGAGCAAACAAAACTCAGATGTGCAGTTGTCTCACTCTTTGTTTACACATGAAAATAATTCTCTTAAACTAAAATACGCCCTGTTCTTTATCACTGAAATCCCTGCTATACATAATAAGGCACTTCATGTGGGTCTTATTGTGGGCCATGTTTGATACTCAGAGACACTTCCAAAGGCCAACACAGGGCCAAACAAGCACACGTTTGTTTTACACAGAAATTTAAACAATGGAAAAAGTTTTCATCTGGATGAATAAGGTTCTGTCTTTTGTTATAATGAATGCAACATGGATTAAGTCCAGTAGATTAAGTGTTGACTGGCACTCTGCTGACAGCAATTTCAGCAGATTTTCCAAATCACCACACAGCGTATGACAGGCAAATACAGCGCTCACCAGAGGTGCTCTGGGGAAATGTGTCTGTAGTAACCCAGTAAGCAGACATGTGTGTTAATTAAAACACTAAAAAGGCATGAAGAAACTTAAACCACCACATGACCCTGTGACCTCTCCCATCACGCTCAGGTTCGGCCTCGGGCCATCATTTGGCAGCGGCTCTTCGGGGCCCGGCGGCTCCTGCAGCAGCAGGACAGACGTGGAGCTCGTCCAGCTCCATCGCTGCACTAATCCGCCATTCTTCCACTGAATGGAGCATTACCATAAACGCTTGGCAGCAGGAGGGGGCATTGTATTCCAGAAAATCTGTGAGCCTCTCAAATGTGCATTGTTGAATTTCACCTGTTGCCTGGGAGATGAGAATGGACCATTCCCCGTGGCCGGGTCCATTATGTAATGTACTGGACTTTTGGGCTCGTAAAGCTCGGCCCCGGAGGCTCGTCCAGTCAGGCAGGACGTCTCTAAATCGTGAAGACGAGCGGTGCCAGAAAGCACGGGGCCGTTGTGCGTCCGGCTGTGTGGTTTAATTGAATTGTTGCCTGTTGGCGGCTCATAAATGAGCAAGCTTTGCTGTCGTTTCAATTGTCTCATTTAAAAGCTTCGACTGGTTTGGATTCTGCCGCCGAGAGACTCGACTTCACAAGTTACTCTCACATCTAAAACCTGTCTGCACCTTCTGCACACTCTCCCCACAGGTTAGAGGATAATTAGTAATTACTAAATGAATTAAGGGATTTGTAAACTCTACAGTGTCGTGACTGTCACACCAGGAGGTTGAAGAAGAATCTAAACTGCTAAATAAAAATAACTCCACAGTAGAAAAGTGCAAATCAAAAACTACAAAAGACATAATGTAATACACTAACTTCCACAGAACACATGTCTGTTTCCTTTCCTTTTGTTTCTTTGTCTCTGGTGCAGCTCTTACATTTCTAACTCCACAACTTGTAGGACTCTATAATTAGCAAAACCAGCATTATGTTGTTTATACCACCAAAAATAGCTTTTGGCATTTTGACATTTATTTTTTTATCATTTGTTGCATGTTTTTTTTTTCTTTTTTGTCTCCAAGTTATTATTGTTGCCATTCTTAGCATAGCATATTATTTCAACACTTTTTTCGTGGATAAAAATCAGTCCATCAGTCCAACTGTCCAAACAAAGTCATAGTTCATAACAGCATATTCCAGCTTTTATCTCATCTGCATAATGACCATTCGGGTCGACTGCAAGCAGCTAACTCAGAGGGCAGCAAAGGGGATGTCGGGCAAAATATAATAAAGGATGACAACGTAGGAAGGAGGACAGCGTTATGTGTTATACATGATGTCACTAACCCAAATCATGAGCTTTTGTTTCCTAACCCAACCAAACCTCAAGGTCCACAAAGATCCACTTGACGTCAAATTTTCCATCTCTATAGCTCCAGTTTGGTCTCCACCAGCTCCTGGGGAAGATATCTCTCACTTTAGCTGGTAGATGTTTCTGTTTCTTCACAAGTCAGTCTGTAAAGATTGTGGTGCACCAGTCGTCATTCTCCTACAAACACAGACGTTTGATGAGTCATGGCGGTCTGGCCTTTGTTTGCAATTGTTGGAGATGTTTGGTCTGATTCAACATGTCCAATCTGTGTTTGTCCATGTTTGATGAAGTTTGGACAGTTGGCTTTGCTTCCAAATAGACAATCACCCCGCTACCCTCTTATTACTGCTCTGGTGCAACTCTAGAGATGATCCCAAAATCCGATGTCTGTCTTCATTTTCAAAGATGAACTGTCTTGTGTTTTGTCTTTAATAGCCACTGCTCACTTCTGATTTTCTCACAATATTTTGGATATTGCTTTGATGTTTGAAGACTTTTTTCCACTTCTAAACACAAAAGTCCAATCGTCCAAATCCATATAAAAGTTACAGTAGATATATTTTCCACCCTCCATTTTAAAGTCATTTGTGAAGTCCACTGTTTGACCTGTTAAGTTTTTTTTAATGTGTTTGATCAGTGTGCCACAGGAAGTTAGTTTTAAAAAAAAAAAACATGACAACTGCCAATATCACATTTTGTAGGTTGATGTTAATTTGGTGTACCATAGACTTAAGTGTCTGTTTTATGTTGTACAGTAGGTTTAACAGAGCTTGTTTGAGGCTAATTATATTAAAGCGCTCAATAATCCTAGTAAGTCTTGGTTTATTAGGCCATTCTTTGGCCAGAAACACACAGAGTTCAGAGTGCCAAATCTTCTGGTAAGACAGCCAGACATCTGTTTGATTAAAGGGTCAATAACAGCTGTACAACCTGTTTCACATATTGACAGCTGGTCCTATAAAACGTCATGATGCACCAATAAAAGAGAAGAAGATCAGATGCTGATATAGTGAGTACATGTGTTACAAGGTAGAAAAGGCTCCCAACATGTTTATTTAAGCTTGAGGGAAACCTGCCATCAGAACTCCACATTTTCCCCCAGAACATGACTTCAGCTTTATTTCCATGGTTTGTTCTTCAGTTTTTTTTTTCTTTTTAACATCTATCTTTAAAGTATAAAATGAGTTGAGAATTGGATCAGCTCCTTTCCCTCCTGAATTCAGACGCTGATACTAATGAAAAGCAGTGAGACTGAGTCTCTTCTGTATCATCAAACCCCAACGTCTTCACTTCAAAACCTTAATTCAAGATGAGAGTGGGAAAGCAGGGGTAGGGTTTTTGTTCCATGAAGCAGCTCTGGTGTCTCTAAAGCATCAGGGGCAGCGACTATCTTTTTGTAAAGCCCCCCATTAAATAATCTCTCCTTTCATGTTTTTGCGGTGGAAGGAAAAGAGATGAGCAGGAAGTGGGTGACAAATCTGCACTTGTTCCCTCGGCCGTATGTGTCTGCATCTGCCCAGAAGATGAAATCCTTTTTATCACAATTTAGGGGCAGAGCGGGGCAGTTAGGAGAATTATAGCAGCACTTCATGTAGACGCATCGTTACTCAAAAGCGGCGGGATGGCCTCCAAGTAGGTCCATCCTTTATACACGGAGGGGAAATTGCGTATTGATTGCAATCTGTGCGTGTTTGTGAGTGTATGTTTGCTAGCATGTGTATAGAAATGTGTAGAGGTGTGTATGTGTGTCTGTGTGTGCTGGGGTTAGAGCGTGATGCCAGTTTTGATGACAAGCCAAAAAAGAGAGTGGGAGAGAGCAGGAAACAGAAAATAAGAGTTCAGAGAGACGTAGAAGCGTCAGTCAGCAGAGCATCACGATTGTGGATCTTCTCTCCGCTTTACTCACCTATCTTTATGGACCATGGTGTGCTTATTCTGTGAAAGGCGCTTGTTAATGTATAGGAATGCCTTTTTAATCATCTGTTCATCTGTAACAACATCTAAATAAACTTCAAACACGTTCTCAAACTGCATTTTAAACACTACAAAATGTCAGTTAAACAACTTATAACAATATTTGAATAGACCACACCGAAGATGTTCTGTCCCTGAACCACTGCAGACATTTCAAGTGTAAAACCCAATCGCCAGAATAAATATTGGCAATGAACGTTTATGCAAACCACGGGTTTATTGCACCTTAATGATTATTTAACTTCAATTTTCAATTTTAATAATTTTGTCACAACACTGTGTTTATGGCCTGGTTAGGTTTAGGCATAAAAAACACCTGGTTAGGGTGAGGAAAAGATCGTGTTTTGGAATATCTGGTTCTGTCGCTACAAACACAACTGGAAAAAGTTCTGACGTGTCGTTATAAGGATCCAGTTGCTTCACACAAACAAATGTTGAAACACAGGTGCAAACAGTGGTCTTTTTCCTTCCTATAGGTATTCCATCACCACCGTCCCCACCGCCTTCCATCATGAAAGTCAACTCATATACATGCGCTGTGAATGCTATGACAAGAATTTCACAAATGTCATGGTACATATGACAAGTACAAATGTGGACGAATCAGTTAGTCGATCACAGTTAATAATAGTTTAGGGCCCTATGATTTCCGTGATCGTGGAATCACGGCCGAAACGCGGAATTGGCCGATTAAAACGGAATGTACTTTTTAACGCGGAATATCGCGGAATTTGCATAATTTCACTGAAATGCTGTTTGCATGTGAAAGAGGAACGTATGTCTGGGGAAAACTGCACGGAGGGAAGCAAATCTGGGTTTCACACAAGTCGCATCTGCCCCCCTCCCCACAGATTGAGCTCCCCCGTCAAAATATTGTAAGCATGGCGAAGCGGCTGCCCACAGCTCCGTCTTCGTTGGCGAAAAAAACTGAGAAACTCAACATTAACCCCTCAGTACAGAGCTGAGCAGCTCCCGAAGGACTTTTATGTGTCAGGTGAACTGTTGTTTTGCAAAGAAGCAGACCTGAGAAATCATAATTAAAGGTGTAATGCGTGAGAGTTAGCCACGTGTCCGATTCATATTATCTGCATATAATACCAGAGTGACTGCTATTGCTAGTCTGCTACTGCTACAATTTTGGTATGCAAACATGTCCTGGATCTGCCTGAGAGCTGCCCATGTTTTTATTCAATGAAACCCAAATGAAACCCATAAAAACACAAAATATAATACTGTATGAAGACATGATGAAGTCAAAATGTTTTTGATGCACTGTACTGTAAGGTACAATATTGAGGAAATATGTTTGTCACCTCAATTAATTTAAGGTAATTTATATTTATTTTTTGTACATTTTAGTCATTTACATTAAAAACACACTGTTTTTGGTAGTATAATAAGAGTAGAAGGTAAAAAAAAATCGGGATTCCCAAAAATGATAACAGAAAAAACTGACTTGCCAAAAATTAAAACGGAAAAAATAAAATGGAATTTGGGAAAAAATAAAATGGATTTTATGGGGCCCTACAAGTTAACCTTTCACCCAACAGACATGTGTACCATTAACTCAGCTGACGACTGACTGCGGACCATGCTGCGGCTCTTTGTGGACCGGTTAATCCTCCAGTACATTTAGAAAGCTGCAGCTAAACAGAACAAACTTGTGTGTGAGAGTTCCCCCTGAGCTGAACGCTGCAAGAGCTCTTTGCAAATGTACCTCAATGCTGCCAGTGAATCCACTGATTGCTTTCAAATAATTTCAAATAAATTGATTGCTATCTGAAATCTTGCTGTTATAAATGCTGTGATAGTAACCTCAGAGAGAGAGAGAGATGTAGAGAGAGACAAGGAGGATGGATGATGGAGAGATGGAGTGGTTTGAGGGGGTGGAGGAGTGGAGGAGTCTGTTTTCACTCTAATCTGTTTACTTTGCAATTTGTGTTTTCAGAGCGAGTCCATTCATTCTGCTTAACCTGACACTTCACTCACCGACAGGAAGAGTGTGTGTGTGTGTGTGTGTGTGTGTGTGTGTGTGTGTGTGTGTGTGTGAGAGAGAGAGAGAGAGAGAGAG
>CAEMYA010000184.1:888129-904952 GCA_903131615.1 Diplodus sargus | reverse complement strand
AGAGAGAGAGAGAGAGCAAGATGGAGAGAGAGACGAATCTCATTTAAGCCTCCCTTTATTGAGATGTGTGCGCCTGCATCTATATACATATGCGTGTGAGTCTGTGTGTGTGTCTCATTTACGACCTGTCTTATTGTAATTGTGTGTGTTTGTTTATTTACTCCTGTGGTGTTTGTGTGTGTGTTGCAGACGTCTCATTTGTGTCTTGTCTTATTGTAATTGCATGCGCCTGTTTGTGTGTAAACACAAGCATGCGTTTGCTAAAGTGAAAGTGTGTGTGTGTGTGTGTGTGTGTGTGTGTGGGTGTGGTTATGTGTGTGTGTCACGTGAGCGTCCATTAGCAGAGCACGGTCTGACTGTAATTATTCAGCAGAGGAGCCATTAGCTGAAGCAACAAACAACAGGCCGCCCTTCACATGATGCACCCCGTCTCTCCGTCTGTGTTTTCTGAAGTCTGTCTCTCTCTCTCTCTCTCTCTCTCTCTCTATATATATATATATATATATATATGTCGAGCAAATGTGGGATGTGCTGGACAAACAAGTCCGATCCATGTAGGTCCTACCTTGCAAGTTACAGGACTTAAAGGATCTGCTGCTAACCTCTTGGTGCTAGATACCACATCACACCTTCACGGTGGAGTCCATGCCTTGACGGGTCAGGGCTGTTTTGGCAGAAAAAAAGGGTGACCAACACAATAATTATAAACAACATATTATTGCCACCTTTCGGTTTCTATTGCCGGCACAATATCCCTACCACTGTTTTCAGTTAAGTCACTGCAGGGCAGGCAACATGAGACCACGATAAGGAGACATGACTGACATTATAGCGCAATCACTCTGTCTGATTACCCGAAGAAGACTGCGGATAGTGCTCATTCACATCAATGAGCTTTTATGTTGACACTTCCAGTGACAGGCAGTGTGAATTTGCATATTAGCAAAATATTTAGTTTCACCTGTGACATTTAGATTGAACACTTAGCATTTAGCTTTAACATTTCACATTTAGATTTAGATTTAACATTTAGATTTAGATTTAACATTTAGATTTACCATTATTACCATTATTATACCATTATTACCAGATGACATTATTTTTTTTTGCAAGAGAAATAATATAACAAAGTTCACAAATATTGCTGTAAATCTGGTCAAAAGTAACATTAACAAATTCACGTCTGTTTTTTTTTTATGTGGTTTGCTGCTAAATGTGGCAAAAAGTTGCTGTTTATTTTTGCATGCGCAACTTTACAATTGGCGCCCCATTTCATAAACACTAGTGGGCAGCAATATGCCATTGTAGCATCTAATCAGCCTGATCCAAACACGAAGAAACATCAGCATCACCTGGTCCTAATAATAGCAAGAAATTCAAATACTACTGATTTCATACAAACGTTTCAGAAATACTACAACACCTCACATTTCATTTTAGCATACTAAACAGCATGTTGGTAAGGAATCTCAGATGCTAGAATGCTGGGGAAGATGCTAAGCTAAAGTTAGCCAAGACAGTAAGAGAAGGAAAGTTATCATTGAGTACTTAAAGATATCGCTGAAATATTATTAATTTATTTATTTAAGTATTTTTGTGGCCTACTTATGGCTTTATTGATAGGACAGCTCAGAAATGACAGGAAACAGGGTGAGAGAGAAGGGGCTAATATGCATCTTTTTTTAGCATTGTGCATTTTTCGGTTAGTGTGCAAAGCTGTAATACCCCTTGTGGCCACTATGCTTTTATCCCTTCTTGGCCCAGCATTGCTCCTGGGGACTGAGTTGCTTTACCTATCAATATCTTTACTCTTTTTTCACTTCTAAGATAGCTAATCGTATGCCAACTCTTGCCTTGGTCGTAGCTCTCAATGACAGGATGATTGTTACCCAGGCTGCTTTTTCTACTGAAACCTTTTGGTTTTGGGAAGGAAAAAAAAGCAAGGATGCAACCCTGCAAATTCTGAAGATATCGAGCGTCACTCTCACTACAGCCACGGTGTCGCTGCTTTGACATGGTAGGCACTGCTTGCTAAAACTAATTTAGTCAGGCTGATTGCACCTCTACAGTATAATCACAGCGAAATAAGCTACACTAGACTGTGGCTACACAGGCAGCGCTTTTTATTAGAATCAGCTCATTGTTGGGTTTGTTTTTGGGGGGGATTTGTTGACAGTAAAATATGTTGTTATTATCTGGTTATTGTCCTTTGTCCGATTACCTTGTGTGTGTATGAAACAGCAGGTATCAGCCTCTGCTTTGTGGTGAGCTAATAGAGTGAAACTGCTCTGGCAAAGAGTCTCCCTGCGGAAATGGAGGTAAAAAGCTTGTTGTGATAACTCTGTGACTTTTTTTACTCAGGGCCATAAATCGGGCAGTAATAACTTTTCTCGAGGTAAACAATCATGTATTTTTCAATGTGGAAATGTTTGATCAGTCTTGTCTTGGCCTGAACTCCCCTTGAACCTCTCAGGATATATATATTTAATGCTGCGGCCCGGCCGGACCTGCCTGTTTCTCAGAGTTTCACAGGTACAGTAGACAACAGGACGTTCGCTCTGGGCCATGGACGTGTCGAGGAGCTGTAATCCGAACACTCGCTGCCGCAGGAATCAAAGGAAACCTGAGGGGAAGACGAGACAAGGTGAAGGACACTGCAGAAACGATCTACCTCACCACAAAAAGGGAAAAAAAAGAAGAAGTGCTGCTCTTTGAAAGCCATGAGCGCTGTCAAAACAGAAGCCGGTCAAACAGCTGCTTTGTCAACAGCCATTGTAGAGCAGAGCGTCTTTCTGTCGAAACATCAGTCAGAGCAGCGAGGGTAAACTCCGGAGTGACGTACGCTTATGCTCGATGCTATACCTGCATGTGGCTCAGAGGCTCTGACAGTCTCTGTTTTCTTCACTTCACTCCTCACACCTCTCTTTCACTATCAGACGGTTGTTTGTTATATCGGGTGTGTCAACACCGAAGAGAAACCCTTGACTTTTTCCACTTTGTGATCGGGTGAATCGGTTGTATTTTCACAGCGGTGCATGATGGGCCTTAGTGAAGTACAAAAACACAGTCGAGCTCTCTAGGGTTTGTGTGGGGTGTAGTGTGAAGACATCACATTACCCAACCCAAACATTTCCTGTGACCTTGTATGTGACGATGTCCCTCGTAGTGGTCTACAGAACCCACAGAGCCAGGCTGCAGTTGTCACGGGTGCCGTCCTTTAGCATTTAATGCTTAGGTCGCTTTGCCCACTTTTGTTTTGTTTTGGTTCACGCTCATAGCTCTTAACCTGTTGTTTTCACCCATCGCAAAACTACACTACCTGCCCACCTCCAAACAGCAGACAGACACAGTTATAGACTGGAGTGAACATAGCAGCTGAGAGAGCAAGAGATTACATACACAGCCAATGTATGCTAACAAGCTTAATATAGCATTTTAAGACATGACAATATGTCAGTAAACATTTGAAGCAGCTAGCTAGTATGTCACTCATTACCGAGGATTGTGACAATTGATTTTAAACTGAAAATCTATTGATATGAGTTTTTCGATGTGGATCTAACCCAGTTTTTTCTCTTCACATGTCTACTTGTGCACGTTCTAAGACTGCCCCCCCCCCTCAAAAAAATAAAATAATAACACTTAAAGGTCCCATAGTATGAAAAACAAGTTTTCTCTGGTCTCTACATCTATAAACTGGTCCTCCCTGAGCCTGTCAACTCCCAGAATGAGGAAAGCAAACGATTCCTGCATGGTCTCTGCAGCCCACCCACTGGTAAAACAGCGCTCCTACAGGCTGTTCAGATTCAGCTCCTGTCGTTACATAAGGAAAGGAGAAATTTTCATAGACCTCCTCTGCGCGGTGATAGGAGATATCTGAGAGGGGGGCGTTCATCCCCGAGGTGAAGTTAGCGGTAAGATAGCAGTGTTTCACAATGTCGTCGCTCAGAGCTAGATGCGCACATTACTCTGTTGGCGGTTGTAAAAATCAACATCAGTGCCTACACTCTGTCCCAGCTACAGAACAACAGAAGAGACAGTGGTCGTGTTTCATTTTAAATGACAACATGCCGGCTACGTTTATGTTAGCTTGCATGTGTGTGCTAACCACTTCATGTCGGACTGCTTCAGTAACGATGAAAAAGTGATCCTTTTTACGAGGGTCAGTGTCGAGGCAAAGCCAGCTTTGTACCAAACCATGATTATAGAGGGGCAGAGGCTCAAAGTCAGTAAAGGGCAGACCGGTATGTGAAAAAAAAAAATGGGCCTTAATAACACAATATGTGGATTGATTAATAAAATGAATAAACAAAGTACTTATAGAAAGCTAACTACTTAGCTGTGTATCCTGTGTAGCTGTGAGTGATATGCAACTGCCATTTCTTTTGTGTCAACAAATTATCGTCAACATGAGTTTATTCACATCATCATAATACTGAAGTTTGGAAGACATGCGATTCAGCTGCAGTTCAATGCAACACTGGTGTGTTATTAGGCTATTTATTGGAGGGCAAGTGCAAACTAGAAATACAGGCTACACATCTAAAAATGTGACAAAACCAAGAAATGACTACTGTGACTGTTAATAGGAACAGCAATGTTTACAACAGCAAAGTCACAATAAACTCAATATCTGGAAGAAGTTTAAGATTTGTGGCAGATAAACAGCCGACACAGACAGCTGTCTGATTATTCTTAACTCTGGTTAACAAGCAGTTAGCTTAACAAGCACAAATGGACGCTCCTCCGAAATATGACTCATAACAAGGAAGTTATGTTAATGGTTTATAACTCAGAAAGGTTCAAGATGTTCCACTGTCACGCCTCATCTATGTGCATGGTGGAGTGCTGATGAGGCAGCGGCTTCTTTCTCTCGTTTTCTTCAAAATAAGAGCTTTACATTGCACCCCAATGGAGTTTAGAACTGAGTTCTTAGCAGGGAAATTTTAATTTGAAAGTAGTGAAAACAGTATAATATAGGACCTTTAAAATATGACACAACTAGCTTAGCATTAGCCTTCAGCTGCCCTTCCAGACACAAGCCTGACAGCGTCGGAGATGCTGGGTTTGTTTTCTTTTGCAGTTTAGCTTGTTATTATAACCTGCAGAAAGCCAGCAGGATAGAGTCAAGCTGATGTTGTCAAAATATCCTCAGCCACCTCTACAGTTAGCTTGTCATCCACAGCAACCAGCTCATTTTTATAGTTGGCTATCAGCAAAGTTTCAGTACCACCTTCATTTTGTGAGGCCTTCACTTCATGGTGCCACTTTCTTGTTGGTAATTCACAAGAACAGTTAAGTTCCCAAGTTTTCATGAAATGTCCATTTTCAACTTCGGGAATACACTGTTAGTTGTTTTAGCTGTGCACGACTGTGGTGAAAGGAAAAGTAAAGGTGTTCAAAGTCATTAAACTGAAATCTGAACAAAAACCCCTGTCCTGAAAGTCCGCGCTGCTTTGAGCTCATGTACAGGGAGCGTGTTGGGCTGCAGAGCAGATGAAACCTCCTCAGTGAGAGTCAGTTGACAGACAGCAGAGAGGCCTCTGATCAGACACAGACACCGCCGACGGGACACCGACGGCTGGATATTCAACTGAAGACTCAAGTCTGAACTGAAGGACCTTGAGAAAGAGGTCTCCTCTGGAGACAAGCGTTGATGTGGACGGTCTGAGAGCTGCAGCAGGTGAAGGACTCAAGCATCTGTCAGTGAGACAGCAGTCCTCTCACACGGCTCGATGTTTGTTTACTACTTCAAGAGACAGTTAACACAAAGCTCCATCTCTGAGGGCCACAGAGAAAGAGAATCGCTGTAAAACAACTTTTTACCTTAAACTTGATTGTCTGCATCACTAACGACTCATCATGCACTGAGGGTTACATTACACAAGCAATGTCAACACAGTGCTTACTACAGAGTGATGCAGGGGCTGCACATAAAATTAATAGACTTTGTTTTTATTTGCTCGTTATATGTATTTGTCCAGTATTAAATCTTCTTCTTCTAGATTACTATTAACATTAATAAGACGATATTAGTAGATGTATTATAACAGCATCATTAACATTTCTTGGTAGCACTTTGAGAAACTTTTATAGACTGATAAAAGCCAAGCAAGTTTCTTATAAGATTTTATAACCATATTTATTTTTGTTTTGTTTGCTTCTTTTTTGATTTAGTATTGTGTCTACAAACACATTAAGCTTACTAACTCCCCTGTCATGGCATTGTTAAACCTTTACTAAGCTTTTTTGTGGCTATATTAAGATAAATCCACACTTTATAAAGCAATTATTAACAGTTAATTATCATTGTCAGGAAAACGTCCATATAGATGGACTGTGAAAGCAGTTTCAGTTGTCGTTTAGGTATTAACATGTGTTGACTAGATCCTGCATGAGAACAATGTCTTCTTAGGGTTGATGAAACAGGTCGGTGCTGCCACACAAACAGCTGTGGTTCTGAGCCGGTCTCTGGGACCAGAATACCAACAGCTTGCTTTGTGCTGTTTCTAAATGAACCTCAGGTCTGCACCTCTCCTCCCACATGAGCACCAAAATACCTCACAGGCGACCAAAGCAGACAGTTTTTTTCAGTCATAGAGAATGAAGGGATGACTCATTTACTGAATTACCAACATGGCCATATGTGTTTTTTCCAAAAGTCCCAGCTGTGGCCCTAAACCACCTCGCGAAGGGCGAGGTGTTCAATGATATGTTTCTTATTTATTTTCCAAGTGTTTTTGTTCCACCATTGTTTCTGTACCTTTGGGCCATGCACTCTCTGAACATGACATGAAAGTAAACTCGATCAATCTCACAGTCTCCACAGCTGACCACCTGTTTGATAAAACAACAAAATGGCGTCCTGCAGGGGAACGGGAGGCTCCTTAATGAAACGTGTGCATTAAAACGCAGCTCTGATAGAAACAGACACTCAGCGTATACAAGCAGCTCTTAATGCGACAGGCATTACAGCACGGAGAGTGAGGTAATGTGGCGTGCCGGATCCTCCTCGTCTCAAACAGGGCCAGGCGAGGCCTCCTGGGACGGGGGTTCGGTCCCTGGTAATAAAAGGGTAATTAGCTCCCTCCCTTCCTCCCCCCTCTCATCACGGAGCCTCACCCCGAGAGTCTGCCTCCCGTCTAATACCATCATTTCCCCCGATGGATGTCGGAGCGCGATGAGAGCCTGTCAGGGGACGCTGCAGTATTCATGATGGAAATTACTGATGTTCACAGTAATGATGTGAAAAAGATATACCCCGGACCTCTCAATACACTGTTCATTCATTTGGATGTGTCAATCAAGCAACGCCTCGCCTCGCCATGATGGCTCTTCACAAAAGAGATTTTTAAAGGATTGCTCGAGAAAAAGTACAATTTCCTTCCTCTCATGTAAAACACAAGTTGTTTAGTTTAATGAGAGGTTTGATCAGGATGAACCAAGCCGCATTTCGAGATTTGATTACAGCGCTGAGCAGCCGAGGATCCACTGACGAGTATTACCAGGCCCCGAGGTACCGAACCAACCTGCAGGAGAAGGACGATGGGATGATTCGTGCAGTCAGCACAGGTTAAGGTGATGATCAGCTGAAAGACAAATGGAGAGCAGCTTCCTATGTTCATATCACTGTGTCTTCGTTGAAATAATCTGGATATATGCGCTAAACACACTGTGAGAACCTGAGAGTCATCACGTCTGTGGTCTTTTGCTTCTGTTTGTAAAACCACACAGACAGCTTTCACTCTCACTCAGATCATTTCTGCACGTCACTGACTCTTTGCTGGTTGGAAAATGTCAGAAGCAAACAGTGGTTTGTTTTCAGCAGGAGGAAGAGGGATACATGCTCCTCCACCAGAGCTGCAACAACAAGTGGACGAGCTGTACTGGCTGCTGTAGGACAACCCACAGACATAAATCAACAGTAAAGTAAGAGATAAGAACAGTGACAGGTACGTCAGTCACTACTGATCCGTTAAAAGAAATTCAAACCTCATCCCAACCAGAAAGAGACTCACAAAAAGTTGTGGCACACGATACACTGAGTGACAATCTACAATTTAAAGAATCAGCTGGTCTGAAGCAAAAACATTCAGAGGTTAAACTTGTCCAATACTCATGATGAACCTCCATTATTAGATATTCTGTGGTTGACCTGCTGCTGTTTAAACATGTATCATCTAGCTGTAAGTACTAAACACCTGCCAGAAAAAAAAATATATATATAGGTGCTTATATATATATATATATATATATATATATATATATATATATATATATATTTTAAGTGTGTGATTTCCTTGTTCATTGTTCATTTGTTGTCCGTCTTCAGTATTTTTAAACAGGAGTTGTAGTCAGACATGAAGACACAGAAGTTAAACATAACACAAGTTCAATCCTCCTGCAGACATCTGACTTTAATGAACAACTGTGAGAGCAAAGAATTCAACAATAGCTCGACTTTTAATTGGAAGGAAACCAAAAAGACTGGGTCACTATTCTTGGTACAGTACAAGATTAAGTTTGAAAACTTTTGACACTTTTACGACTGCTGCGTCGTTGGAGGAGCACGAGGCTGAAGCCCTCTGTGATATTTGTATCATCTCTGGACGCTCGACGCAGACACCAAATAATTACATCAAAGGCCTTGTCGGCTGTATAAATGGTGTTATAACTCAAATCTAAGAGATACCAGATGTATTATTATTTTTTTTGTTGCACTATGCTGTAGCTTGAAACAGCAGCAACAGAGTTACAGAGGGGCGGGTGATGCAATTTGGGGGATTTTATCTGGGCATGAGCAGACAAGACGGAGGAAAACAAGATAAATCAGAGGAGAGAAAATGAATTAGGGAGAGAGGGGGAGAAAGAGAGGGAGGAGGGAAGCGAATCACAGAGAGAGAGAGAGTTTTTATCTGGAGGCAGAGCGCTCGCGTCTCAAACTCCATCTCAGACTCAATCTACACCCAACACGCCGCCGCCTCGACGCACTCAAAATGACACATGCACACACACACACACACACGTGCACGCGCGTGCTGCGAGACCTCCCGACTCTGAAGGTTTTCCTCTAATTTAAATGTCATAATTTCTCTGGATTATTGGGATATCTTGACATATATTAGCAATAAATTAGTGGATGTTATAATTGTGTGAAAGCATTATTGAGGTTTCAGGAAAGCACGTTTGTCTCCGTACATCAGAATATTCAGTGTTCCAGCTGGTACATATAGCTGTTAGAGACAATCCTGTGATCCAGCAGATGTTTTTCTTTTGAACAACAGAACAGAATATAGAGCAATTTTAATTCTCAGAATTTAGAGACACTCTCGACCGATCATTTAGGATGTTTTTTGCAAACTACATCTTAATTCTAACCATATGCAGTCTTTTTAGTACATGGGGAACACTACAACATTAAGTTTTGGTGAAGATACCAGAATACCAACCAAAACCTTTCATTTTGATTGTGATGATAAAAGGATTTTTTTATCCAAAAGTATTTTTTCCAGGGATGTCCTGGCCAAAGTGAGTTAGCCTACAGATGAGAATCATTAATACAATATGTAAAATCCTAGATAAATGGCCAGTCAGACTAAGAAAGTACATTACATACATAATTAAAAGAAATAAACTGAAAAAGGAACCTTATGCTGTCCAAAAACACCCCCCAGCCCCTCATCACCACACGACGTGCACACAGAAATGCACACCAACATGTGAAATCAGCAACACAAGCAGTTTTGCAACAGAGATATAATTTGAAGTAGAGAACTTTTCGCCGCTTGGGTTTCCAGTCAGCCAAGACCATGGCGGTCCGGAGCTGTACAAGTTCGAGCCGTCGCCACAGACAGCCGGAAGCTAAATCAGCCGGCTTAGAACATTGGGGGACAGGAGACAATGGGAACGTCTCTGAATGGATTGAATGGCTAAGTAAAAAATGTTTTGCCAGTCATTTTCTGATACGCCTCTCCACAGTCTGTCGAGTCGGGAGGCGTTGGTTTTACAGGAGGTGGCAGGAGGATGAGATGCTCACGAAAGCTGCCACCAAATATTTATAACAATGCATATTTATAACAATATGTAGAATTTAAATACTTTGTCCTATTGGGACCTGCATCATCACGACTGAGTAACCATTAACTGGTTTTCAGCTGAAGGAAAGTGGTGTAGAGGGTTAATTATTCTTTAAAGGGGCTCTATGCAGTTTCTCTGTAACAAATAAAAGTCACATTTACTCACCCAAACTTGTTGTGTGACTCCTAGAGGTCTAACAAATGTTTCAAGTGCATTTACTTCTTCATAAAACCTTCACAAAACACATTTTTAACATTACATAACATTTAATTCAGCTTACATCTAATGTTCTAGTTTACAGTCATCTTCTTTCTGGCCTTTCACTGGCACATTGCAGCAAATATCAGCCTGTTCCACCAACTGTGGAACTGAGGAAAAGTGGGACACTATTGGGAGAATTGTGTCTTCTTGCATCATCTATGATGAACAACACAATGGCCCACTCATAACAAAAAGCAACAAGAACATCCACAGAAAGCAGAAACAGCTAAATCGTGAGCCTCGAGGTAAAAACTCCACAGGGAACCTTCATACAAAAGAAAAAAGACTCAGATAGGAAATTTGGTTTATCTTGTGTAATTGGAAATACAAATTAAACAGTTTTATATTCCACAGCAGGAGTATCGTTGGTACCAAAACGCAGTTATTACACTGACAATACACTGGCACCTAAAAGTGAAATGAGACTGAGCTTTTCAAACACACCACGCTGCTAACACGAAAACAAAAATAAAACACTCATGTAGCCGAGAACATAGAATCTTGCAGCTTTGTTCTCAAATGAATTTCAGTGTCAAGTTCTCGTCAACTTTTTACAGGCGAGCAAGAGAAATGTCCTGAGTGTAAACATCTCAACCTGGCATGGATCATGTACGGCCCAGAACCATCGCTGGAGACATGTGAACTCATCACTGATGCTCTGTGCATTGGTACCAGACTACAGAGCAGCTGAGACTCCTCATCTCATCCTCAACATAAAGGTAGTACAGCTTACACTTGGTATTACGACCCTGTGTTGTATAAACACAATTAAATTAAACTTTTATCAGTTCTCTTTTGTGTCCTTCTTACCGACACACCAAGGACAGAATAAATCATTCTGTTGGTGCAGATGTCCCTCTAAATGGTTGAAAACATCCATAAAACCCAAAACAAAACGTGATTTCAGGACTCAGTGACGGACCAACCGGTGAGAATTGAGATTTCTCTGCAGTGTGTGTGCAAGTGGAGACTCGACCCTCATACATATACATGCGTACGTAGGTAGTACGAAACACAATGCATACAAGTTATGAACCCACACACGCACACAGAGTACATACTAACATATGCATGATGGCACATTAGCATGCAGTTTGCAGCGCCGCACCCACAGAGCCACTCAGACGTGTCAATCTCCCCTCCGAGCTTTTCAAGCCGCTTCAATTTCGTCTGATCTCAAAGATTTATGAATTTGGAAGTCAGCAGATAACACATCCCCTCATATCACCGTTAAGCCTGTCACAGCGCGGCGTCGGAGGGGTGAAGAGGGGGGATGTTTTCCTCCCTTCATGAGCATGGATAAGCACGATGGCTGGAGAACGGGAGGCTGTCAGCCAATCAGATGCTGTTGTTGCCACCGACTCTCTGGCTCAAGGCCGCAGATTCTTTCAGCTTTCGTAACAGCACTTTTCCCCCAAGTGTCCACCTGACACTGAGGAGAAAAAAAAAATACCTGGATGTCTGAAAGTGAAAAACATAAATTTTATGGTTTAAATAAAAGCAATCCAATCTGGATGGCCTGACATTTCGCCGAGCAGCTCTGGAAAGGACAAACAGAGATCGGAGGCTGTTATCATATCCACAGAGAGAACTTTACAGAGAGGGTTCAACATTAGATTTTCAGTGAACACACAAACACGCACACATTTATTTATTTCACTTTACCGATTTATGCAGAGATGGCCGAAGGCATGAGCAGAGTATACGCGCAGTCAGGCCGCACAGGCATCAGTGTGGCCCCGAAACCAGCATGAAAATTAAAACAAAACCTTGAAAATGATTTTTCAAACATTCTGCTGATGTACACTGAAGTGAATAAATGAATTATGTATTTCCATGCAAATGTTTTTAGTGTATAAGTAATCTCTTACTGCCAAGTGAAACACTGAAGTCTCTTTAAAATGATCCATAAAACACCACAATGTAAAAGGGAAAAAGACAAATTATATACAAGAGGGAAGTTCAGTTCTGAGGTTGATTTTGAGCTGTTAGCGCTGATGCATCTGTCAAACTCCACATCCCCCGTGTTGTTGCACAGTCGTTCTGTTGATATAAATGTATCATCTTTAAGCTTAACATAAAATAACCCTGATGACATCGTCAGTTATTTTTTTTCTGACATGAGAAACACAGAGGACCTTCGACATTACATTAAAAGTGTGCTTGACACACACAAAGGATGGGAGGTGGGGCCAAGTTGTCGCCCTCAAGAAGTATAGTGCTAACACAAGATAAATAGAATTCAAACTCCCACACTGTGACGATTACTGCATTTTTACTGATATAATAGAAGTTAATGGATATGAGAATGAACTACAGTACAACATAGTCATAAAGATGCCATCCTTTACTCCCAACACCTCTACGAAGGTCAACAGTTTGTATGCCTTTCAGCATCTTTATATTCTGTTTAGATCCTGAATACATCGCTACTGTATTTATTTTCAAATGAGACAGAAAAGTCTTCAAGTTGTTGCTGTTGGCTTGTATCTCTGCAGCAGCTGCCGCCCGCCGGGCTTTTCGCGGCACAGCGGCGCCTGAGGCTTACCGACAGAAAATAATGTGACAAACAAAAAGCGTCTGACCGGTGAGAGTCCTCTGGGCTGAAACACATCGCTGATGAGTGGTGCTGCAGGAGGGCGGCTGCAGTCAGTCAAACAGAAATGTGGTGAGCTGCAGCCATCGGTGCACCTCTAAATATCCTGAAGACAGAAGAGGTTGTATAAGTCGTCCAGAGAACCTCCACCAAGACTGCACATGAATCTGAACAGTAGTCTGCATCTGAATCCAGATTAATGTCCAAATAAAACCACCTCTGTTTTCCAGCGTTGACGCCTATCAGGAAAACAACATTCATTTTTCATGACTCACCTCCTTGATTGGCTCCTTGTATCTTCTGCACTTTGACTTTCCTCGCTGGTTTAATACTACATCCTCTTATTTGGTGACACTATGAGGCCAAACTCATTATTAAAGTGTAACAATATCCAGGCCTTCATCACTGTCAATGCTCGGATATAGTAAACACACATTTCATAAAATAAGTGCTTCTTGCTGATCTTTCGCTGGAGGGATCAGATCTTCAGATGAGAAATAGATGGAGTCCATTTTCAGTTTGAATTCATATTATAGGCGAATGAGAGATGTGCTATTGAGGCCGTCCTTGTCCGGAAAAAAAACATATAGGTCAACATGAAAGCAGCTCATATTTATCCATATTTATGCTTCTTATGAGGCGGGGACCTCTAGTGCAAGGTTGAGGGTCCGCCAGGTTCATGTTGTTTAGATTATTTAACTGTTATACATCTCGTCTGGTCACTAGCAATCAACCTATCCAGACGTTTAGGTACGAGGATGTGCAAACCACTTGCCAGAATAAATGTCAGATCAGTACGCTTCTGCAAAATCACAGACTTCTGCAACTTCACGTTTGTTATGGTCAGTTCTCTCGGTTCTGTCACAAAACTTGTGCTCTGGTTACGTTTGGGCTCAAAAACCACTTGGTTAGGGTTAGAAATCATAATTGTTTGGCTTAAAAGTAACTGGTTTGGCTGTCACAAAATCTTGGAGATGGTCAAAAACCCTGTGAAAAGCACCTGGTTTTGGTCATCACAGTAAACACCAAAAATAGCCAGATTTGGTCGCCACTAAAAGGGATTGAAATGTCCCCACAGACTCAAACTGTGATGGCCTGTTTGCAAGCCTTGTTGGCATGTAATAACACCACCTCCGTCCCCTCCACCCTCTGAGCTGAAAGTCTTCTAATAAGCATATAATGTGACTGTGATATGCTTTGTTTGGTTGTTGCAGAAAGGTTAACTGCTAACATTATACCGTGGAGACTTGGCTGGGATTTGTTGAGTTTGGAAGAGTGGAAACTTTAACCTGGTGACATTCTTGTAGATGATGACCAGTTATGTGGACTTTTTGGATATTTGTCAGTCCATCTTAGAGTTGTTGAGGTTTTGCTCCCTGGACTGAAGTGTTGAATTGACAATGTCATCACTAAATCTGCTAACGAGGCTCCAAACCGTATTCAAAATGTGAGGAGAACTTGTTCTGCCCTCAGTCTGACCTGACTCAAGTCGGCCACTTGCGACCACACTGAGCCAGAATTTTAAATACCGCAGCCCTCTGTGACACTTTACTCCACACCAACTTTTAGTAGTTAAAAACAGTTGTTGTTTCTTTCTTTCGCTCTCTCTTTTTTTTTTGCCTCCAACACAATTCTTCCTACAGACTTTGTGTTGTAGCATGGTGTCAGCGCTGTAGTACACGGCCCAGTCCTGATTCAACCCCCTCATTAACGAAGAGAAACACCATCCGTGGAGCACGGCTGTCACTGTTCACATTATAAGTTCATAAGCCCATTTCTAATTCATGGAGGGGAGAATACTGTCTGTACACTGTTGTGTGTTCGGGACGGGTTTCAAAGGGAGCTCGCTGGTTGATTTCGTGCTTTCCGTTTCAGTTGGGTTAATGAGTCAGACTCAGAGAGACAGCCAGAGTACGAGCCTCTGGAAGCTTCCAGGAGAAACTAATTTATTCTCTTATATCTCATTTCTAAGTAAACAACGTGTATTGTCATCTGCATTCTGACTGTGTAGTTCTTTGGGGCAAAAACATTCACTTTTCTCATCTCCTGTTTTTTTTTTCCCCTTCATATTCTGATGATTACTGGGAATATTTGGTGATTTCTAAGCAGTCAGAATAAAAACAGCTCCCTCTGACAGGGACTCAATTTGCAGGACAGTTTTGGCTAATTTAATTCGTAGTAATTTTAATGAATCATCCTTCAGGGTTTTTACTTATAATTAATCCTAGCGCTTGGAAAAACTTGCTGCTTGGAGTATTTTTGTACCTGACATGTGTAGTGCCGTTGTCAAAATATTATGCCGCTTTTTGGAATTGCACCATAAGCCTAAACAGATTTTAATCATGAGACATTTACTTGTTTATTGTTTACAGATGTTTTGTGGTTTTTTTTAAAAGTAATATATGTATCATTGCGTTTTAAAGACGATATGCTGCCAACTTGGTTTGGACTGACTTCTGTGACTGTTGTATGATCGGCCATACAACTTTCTTTTTTTTATCATAGTTTGACACTCAATCAGAACCGAGTCCACAACTATCAACTCATGCATGTTTGCTAATGTGGGATTTATTGTGAAGGAGTGATTGAGCTGAGTTGCAGACAGGTGTAGGTGAAGACTTACACCTATAACCAATCCAGCTTTTAAGGCAGTATTGGCGGCGTCTGTGATATTGGTACTGTCGTCAAAATAATCCTATATTGTTGTTTTAGTTCAGGCAGCAGTACTTTATATTTTAAGCAGATGGAGAGTACGTATGCAGTTAGAGAAATTTTAGAAAGTAAGTTGGTAAATGAACAGTCACATGAATGCAGGTGTGACGGGGTCAGTTTTATGTTTTGTTACTTTGTTCATTCTGTTGTGGCTTAATGTTTATGTTATATTGCATGTTGTGTGTTTTGTGTTTTTAAAGGGTTTGATTTCTTAGTTGGGATTTATGTTGAATTGCGCATGTAGTTTCTTTTTACGAAGTGACCTTGAACTAGACACGGACTAGCCAGAAGCAGACTAATTAACGCAGCGAGCCACAGGTGGTGGCGAGTGCAGGTGTAACAGTGAAGCAGTGAAGCAGAGCAGTGGAGAGGAGAGGATGCCAGGACGGCAGGACGGCGGGCGTGGGAAACGGTGGACGCCGGGAACGCTGAACGCAAAGGACGATGGACACAGAGGACCTGTGGGAGCAGAGTGTGGGCCCCAAGCGAGGAAGAGGGCGAATTCCACCACCGGCCAGAGTTGAGGGGAAGCACTGTGGGTTTGTAGAGGGGTGTGGTCGAGATGCACCCCTCTTGCAGCTAAGTACCCTTTTCAGCTAGTTTTAACAGAACAGTTGGATTTTTAACTAGGATTTTAGACCCTTTTTTCTCTTTTTACTGTGAGTGACACTAGTCTGACTATGTCTCCCGCCTGCTCTCTCTGTCCCCTGTGTATATGCTCTGGAGTGACTGAAGGCCTCGTCCACTGCTTGCGGAAGTTGGGGTCTGCCACTTCGGCGTGGTCCGAGAGTGGGGCTACCCAGAGACTGCAGGATCCTCAGGAGAGACTTGGGCTGGGTTTATCTTTTTTATTATATTAAATCTTGTGTACATTGTTGATTGGACTTGTGGTTTTTAACTCTGTGCAACCCTGATTTTAATCAAGAACCTTTTTTTTTGTTTTGTTTTTAGGAGTCTTAGGCTCTCAACATTGTCGGCTTTTTTCTATTAATACATCTTTTAATCATTTTAACTCTTTAGATTCTTTTCAACGTCGCCACACAGGTATGAGCTTAAGTGGAGACAAATCAACTGCGTGCTTTACTTTTTTTTTTTTCTCATCTCTGCACTGGACACAGAGATGAAACTGATCACTGTTCATCTTCTCATCTGACAAACAACAGCATCTCCCAAAATG
>CAEMYA010000184.1:852484-887957 GCA_903131615.1 Diplodus sargus | reverse complement strand
TATAGCCCATGAAAATTGGCTTTCTTCTCCTCCAGAAGATTCTGGTGATTACCTATATAGTGCTGTTGATTGGAGATTGATCGTGGGTTGAAATTAGACTGCGGTGGGTCCCCTTTTTTGTGATTTGTGCAAGGCTCACTGATGGAGGTTGATAGATAGATAGTGGAGGAGGTGCATGGAGGAGCTGACAGCTGAGGACACATTCCAAAAAATCTCCAAGTCATTTATTCTCTTATGAAGTCCTCAATATATTTTTTTTCCTAAAACAAGTTAAGAAATCAGCCAATCAGCCGAGATTGTTTCACCTGCTCCAAATCTGCTTGTTTTCAATAATCTATAATTGACGTGCTTGTTCAGATGTAACATGTTGGATATACGGGAAGGCTTCAAACTGTTCACCTGTGGTCCAACAGCTGTCAGAGACTCTCCCGCACAAACAAACAGGTCAACTGAACCATTCACCCTCAGGGCCCCAAAGGCACCAGGTTACCAACTTAGGAAATCCATTAATCTTAAACTAGTCTTCTATTATTCGACTTCTATATTATCGAATACTATTAATACTATTCTATTATTCTTTTACTAAAAAAAAACAATCTTTCCATGTTTTCTTTTAGACTGCAATGTCCTTCACATCTTGTTAGATTTAGGCACAAAAACACTTGGTTAGGGGTCGGTAAAACATCACGGTTTGGATTAAAATACTTTTCATCGCCACTTGAGGAGATAAGGTTAATGGGATCAGTAACTTCTCTTAAATTGTTTCTTATAACCTATTTTATAGACTTTTTAGTTGACATAATAAGGTATTTGATTCATTCCATCTCTTTATTTTGCTGTTTTGTTGAAGCACTTTGTAAACTGTGTTTTTAAAAAGTGATATATTAAGTTTATTATATGGTTATTATTACAAACACAGGCGAACATGTCCCCACTTCCCCATTTAAGTATCAGGTTTTTGTCTCCACAAACACGATTACTTATGTTAAAACGCAACCAAGCACAGGAACCGGTTTGCCGCCTTGTCGCCTGTTAGTCCTCCACCATTTTCTCCACCTCCAGACATAAATGTAACGTCGACACATTTTTTATTGAAATGTCAATATTGTACATGGCACACACCTCTGACATTATCAATATGAGTCTATCTGTAGTTTGCAGAAACGTTAATCTCACTCCGACTGACAACTGCAGGGTATGGCTCATATAAGTGTTTCAAGTTATTTCTTATTCTGTGTTTACAAGTCTCAGCCAAATGCTCAAACAAGGAGAATGGCTTACCGGATTTACCTGAAGGATGCACCAACTGTTCTTTTTTACTAACGCTTCAACTGCATACTGTACAATTATAACGTTTCCATCCATTTCTGTCAGTTCAGGTTAGGGACTACTTGTTGCATGGTGCAAGTGTGATGACATTTCACTGAGCAGTTTGTGGTGATACAAAGTCAGTGTGATGGACTTAAAGTGGACATGTTCAGGAATAGGCAGAAGCTAGTTCAATCAAATAATCAGTTAAAGCTCTTGTTTTTTTTTCTTTCTTCAAATTGAATCTATTTTTACAAAATATATATTAAAGGCCAAAAAATGTGTGCTTCACTTTTTGCAGAGTGCATCTGTCCATTTCAGAAAGTCTGAAAAACTCCAACTGCAGTAGAAGCAGAAGTTTCTGGGCTCCTCTGTCTCTGTCTCTCAGTGATGAGCTGTGACTTTGGAACAAGAATGCGAGCGAGGTCAACGCCGCAGAGGAAAGAACATTTTCATTGTACCCCCAGAAGCAATTGTATTCAGTTAGAGAGAGCTATTTTGCAAGAAAAAAATGTTCAGAAGTGCTCTTTGAAAGACGGCCGGGGCTCCCCCTTTCATTATTTGCAGTATCTAAAGCAGAGAGAGATACCGCCATGTTAGTAGGAGGCTGACTGAGAGCTAAGTGCCCTGACTCTGACAGCTCTGCACAAATGCATATCAGCCGGAGCAGAGATGGGAACTACAGAGAGGTTTAACTCATAAAACATTTAAGAGACTGCCTCAGATTGCACTTAGAAAGTATTTAGAACTGTACACACAGCAAGAGATAATGAGAACGAAAACGTGGCCTCATGTGAACCCGCGGTGGAAGTGTGCATGAATTAGCATAGAAAACCTTAAAGACATTTGCTGCTCCGTTTATGCGAATTCTCGATATCGTCCTGGCTGAGGGCTTCTTAATCAATATCTCCAAACGCCAGTGAAATCAAAATTAACCACAAAAAAGCTGGAGTAGAAGATGGGACACTCCCAGCAAGAGGCGCTCTATATACAAGCAGAGGGATGTGCTGCCATCATAGGCTCATGTTTGGAGTTTTTACGCCCAAATAAACTCAATTTTACAACAGCACTAACCTGATCTGAACCAGAAAATGGACCCATACGCCCGGAAAATCTCCCAGCAGGCTCTCACTGTCATTTCTCCCAGTCAGCCTCGGTGGAGCTACAATATAGGGAGGACGACAAATTCCTACACTTGTTTCATCCACAGCGAACAGAGATGGAAACACAACAATATGAAACTTTATTCTTGTAGGATTTCAGTTTATTGTGTCCTGTAACCCCTAAAATATTCAGCTCCAAATTGTCGCAGTAGCTCATACATGTGTGTGCCGGCTCTTCAGTGAACCACATGTTTGCTGTGGCTGCATCAGATCCAAATATTCTAGCTGCCTTTTGTTGATTCTCATATATTCTTGGAAACCTCTGGACTGCAGTGGAATTTCCTCTTCAGGTTTCCACATTGCTGGACTGAGAAATGTTAGAGAAGCACTGAAAGAATGCCGAATCACACATAATAGCAATCAGCATCATGAACAACCATTAGCACAGCTGGAACGGTCGAGACGTCTTATCAAAAATATCTGGTTTTATTTTGTGACTGTCCTGATTTCTCGTCAAAAGTATTCCAGTTTTGTAGCCACGAATAAGGATGGATATGTCCTGACATCCCCTTCTCGTCTCGTCTAACATGGTTTCCACATTTACAAATGTACAAACATTTACAAACAGCTATGAACAGTGGTCAATGGCTTGGCAGCTGTCATGCCTGGCTTTACCTTTTGCTTTACAATTAGTAAAATGATAATTTTACACTGAATATGTGAGCATGAGTCGTTTTCTGTCCACAGTGATCAAGTTTTGGATGTATAAGCTTGGTGCAGGGGCCGGAGGTAGGAGGAGGCTGCAGAATAACACCTCTGAGTGTCCTCTGATACTACTGGTTTCTCATAAACAGGCAGGTGTCTGTCATATGCTTGGGGCAACGTTTAGCTCAGTTGCTAGAACAGGCGTCCCATATACAGAGGCTTTGTCCTCGCTGCAGCGGCCCTGGGTTCGAGTCCCCGTCTGGGACCCTTTACTGCATGTCACTCCCCCTCTCTCACCCTGTTTTCTATCATTTCTGGAGCTGTTCTACAAATAAAAGCCATATAAAGGCCAAAAAAATATAAACAAAAAAAAAATCATGACATGACATCATGCTTACACCTTCAAACCTAATCAACTGTTTAACCACTTTTCTAAATCAGTGCTCAATGGCAGGTAACCATAGCAACAGCACTGGTGCTGCAGGGTCTGTTAGCCGTTAAATGACTGATGAAACTAATATAACTATGATGTTAAAGTGACCACAAAAACCCTTTGAAACAATGAGGAGGATTTAAACACAGCCGACCTTCATCAGAGAAAATCAAGTCTAAACTACATAAACAATAATGATGCTTTTAATTTGGTAAATCTACTCAGCTCATTCAATTATTTATGTGAGTGGATGCTTCCAATGTTTAGGGACATAACGATGACAACAACACAATGAACTATCGATGTAAAATCCAGATTTTGAAAAGATCAGCTTTGTTTGTCCAGTGTGACGCCACATGTCGATACAAAAGGTGGCAAAACACAGGTCAGTCTCCAGGATACCTAACGTTCCTGCAAACTACTGATACATTCACATTTTCACATGTCAAAGGCTACATACCATACTGACATTTCTAACAAGGTGTCAGCTCACGTTCACATCGCATGCCTATGAGTGTATCATGTCTGAGTTGGATTGGATTGTGAAGGACTCACAGGCAAACCGGTGACAAGTGGATATTTTTGACCAGGAACCAAAAGTGTTTCAACATTTGAAAGCGCGACAGCGTGTCTGTGAGCACAAAATGACAAGATTTTACACAAGAAGTATGGACATCTCTCGCTGTGTTATTGGCAGCACCATTTTCAAGCAATGGTGACGAAACTGAATAATTTCAAGGAGATGTCAGGACAATTTCCACCTGTGTTTATAGCAACAAAACTAAACATTTTAAAGGAGACGTTGCAAAAAGTGTTTTAACAGGCACTGGGGGCAATTTCCAGCTGTATTCGTGGGGATGAAAAAATAAGCCAGGACATCACCGGCCATGTTAGTGGCCATAACAGCTTTTTTAAGCCAAAACATTTGTTCTAATCCTAATGAAGTGGCTTTTGTGCCAAAACAATTAGCACAGTAACACATTTTAAATTGAATCTAAAAAACATTGCAACATAAAAAAAAAAAAATGTTTAAACATCTCCATGGTTTTTGCACTTTTTCTGGAGAATGGGCTGGCAAAACCTTTGAAAGATGTAAGCTGTAACCTTTAAAAATAAGGAATCGACAACACTTAAATGAAATCTAAATGAAAGCTAAAAATAAGATTATCATCATTTATCATTAGCATTTAGAATCCAGTTCACCTGACTGCTGAGTTGCAATCCAGATAATGCCAAAGTGGACAGCTGCAAACACAAACTAAACAGCGAGAGGACAGAACACATCTGAAGGCTCAGAAACTCAGTTTGCCTTTTTGAAGCCTTTGCTCAAATGCACAAGAAACGAATTTCAGCAGAGCACTCGGGGAGAAATTCCCTGGGTGGGAGGTTAGCAGCATGTGGTTAAAAGCAGCATGTCTGCCTCAGTTTGCCCTCTTGTGAGAACAATTTCATCAACAGAAACTCAACAAGACCTCTCGGAAAATAAATTTAAGTCGGGTAATGAAGGAGCGGTATGCAGCGAGCACAGGCGGAGAACATTTTTCGACTTTTAAATCTCCATTATTTACACCCGGAACGCCTTTGATATCTCGGGCCTCTGCAGAAATTCTCGCGTGTCGATCGCCCAGCAGAGCCCGTCTGAAGGTAAACCCGCCGAATCGCAGGGGAACGACACCGGCTTAACGCGATGATGTCAAGTCACTGAAACATTTTCATCATCCGGCAACAGTGGGGCAATGTTTTCAATTAATTCTTTCCATGATTTAGTAATTCCAATTTCACTGAACTTACATGGATCAGAGGAGTTGTCCTGTCCTTCTTTTCTTTCCCCTCCTCTCACTTTTTTTTTTTTTTTGTTTTTCTATTTCTGCAGCCTTTATTTTGTTCACACTCCAAGATGTCTCACTGTTTCAGTGTCATCATGTTAAGATCTTTTTTTCGCTGCTCCAGACCTACAATTCAGGGCACTTGTGATTCTCTGCTCCTTCTGTCTGGCAATCCTATCACCCCGACCATCTACCTCTCCAGCAGCCACTCCATTCTCTGCTTATGTTTGTTTAATACTCTGTGGAGTTGTCTGCCCGGGATTGGGTGTCTGAGGTGTGATGCAGAGAGATTTCCAATTGATGGGATGGAGAGGATGGCAACGGGAGTGGAGAGAGGGGAGAGCAAGGGGGAGGTTATAGAATTGGAGGAGAAAAGAGAAGAGGCCAAGTCGATGGGCGAGCAAAGTGTTTTGGTCCAGAAAGCATCAGGGCAGACTATTTACCACAGACAGAGACGGACAAAGTCGAATGGAAACTGAAAAGACTTCAGTGGAGTACTGGGAATTCATTTTTCATGAGAAATTGCACAGTTTTGCACCAGCGTATTGAACCGCGGTACTTAAATCCTTTTTTACTACAAAAGGCAATAGAGCTCAGCATTAAAATGATGAGCTGAACTCTGTTTGGCTTCCATTAAATTCCTGCCACCGCTCCTTTGAGCCTAATTTGACGTGATTTTTGGTCAATCCGCTGGGTTTATCAGGATGAAGTCATTAAAACAATCCTCCCATTGTTCACTTCCATTGATAACATCGTGTTCAGGTCAAAAGGTCTGACAGTTAAGAACTTTAAATAGCAACTGGAAGGCCCTGAAGTTTAACCTTCTCATTGTAGCTTCTCCTCAGCTAAGAAACTATTCGTACATCTGATGCATTTCAATCAAAATTGTCATGGATCCGGGAGATAATCCCTCTCTCAAAAAGGTGTAAAGCCAGGTATGTACTTGATGCAAGAAGTTAACAATGGAACCTACCAAGGTTTTCAAGTTATAGTCTCACCCACTGACATCCCCATAGCAATACTGCATGAATGTCTTGTACGTGATCAGGCCGCATCCTGCTTTCTCCCAGCTATGATTTCTATGCTTTCATTCAGGTTGAGGAATAAGGGAAGGTTTCTCTCTTCACTGAAAGGAAGGTTCTAGTCATACCATCACTGTAAGAGGGTGCCAATCAAGGTACACACAGGGTTTATAGTGTAGATGTGTGTGGGCAGGAAAGCGAAGATTATTGAGGCTTTATTTTGCTTGATGAGGCCTTCATTATCAACAATTTCCACCAACATCAGAGAACACATCTCTTAACAGTATCTCTGAAGCCGCTTTAGCCCTGGCATTTAGTTACACCTTTTAAGTGGTGCACATCAGCTATAGCACAACACCTCAACGCAAAAGTATGAATTCCCCCTTTTGGCCGTTTTGTAGAAAAGTGGAGGTTGCAGATGTTTAGGGTTGCAACTCAGCCCCTGGAGTGAAGAGGGAAGGGGTGTCACGGTTGAACTGAGCCTAAGTGGTTTGAACCCCGTTTAATTTTCATTGGGGTTATGCTCGTGATGATCCAGATAGATCTGGTGGTTTGTTATCCGTAACATCCGACTAGGATGGAGAATTTGGGTAACTGGGGTTCAAACCTAACTGAGATTTGGGGCTTGGCCTCACCAAGTCAAGGCACGAGTTGAGCATTGTTGGACCTTTTCTGGGGTAAGGCCGAAGCGCCCCTGCCAGCCTCCAAACGTAACTGCGGCCAGCCTCAACGACCTTCCCTCCCCCCCTCAAACAAGCATTTTGCAGTTCCCAACTAATTTCTTAAGAAGTGTCTGCTCAGCTCTCAGTACTTTTGTAACTTCTAATTGAATACTCTTTCTCCTGTGTCCCTGTTCATACGTTCAGATATCTGCTTTTACTGTTTCAAGCCGTGACTCTTTGATAGTAATGCACAGAGTTAAAGTATTGACAGCGTCCTCTGATCATTTTATCATAAATGATAACTGGGCAGTGCATTTTATGGATGTTTTAGATTCTGCCATCTTGTGTTTTGACCTGAGGGTGGTGGAAGAGGAAAGTGACATCCTCTGATTGTTTATCTGATTGAAATTTTTGATTCTACCAATGCTGATTCCAAAACTCTACAAAAGGAATCCGTTGTTCTCAAATGTTGTCTTATACAGATGATTGTGTAAGCAAACTTAACTTTTTCAGGAACCATCTGATCACAGAAATAAACATGATTTTGACTCAAATTTGGCTGCTGACTCTCATCAGGTCAGTACTCGTACATTTTGGGCCCTGGCACTAGACTGAAAAGTTCAGGGGGCTCATTTGAATTATGGAAAATTTCATTAAAATCTTTTAATTAAACTTTGAAATGTCTTTCATGGACAGAAGTGCTGGTGAAGTGGGAATTTGAAACCAATGGTAGTATGTTAGGAAACATCATCTGATGAGTACAGATACAACGCTTCATGTCAGTCTGGTCAGAAGTTGTAGAGGTTATGTTTCTCTGGATGGACCGACTGGCATCACTATCCTACGGCCTCGCTACAAGCAGATCAGCAGTTGGGTCACATGACTGAGCTCAGCTGTTGGCCCTGAAGGAACATCACTCCACTTGTCAGCATCTGTCACCACCACGCACATCTTCCCCAGCATGATTCCTCAACATCTCTGAAGTACAGTCAAACTTTTACATCAGCAGCCGTAGAGGGGAAACCCCTGAGGGGACGAGTGTTACTGGAACGCCACCCCTCCTTCACCATCCATCACCATCAGGAAAAAGGTGTCATCTGATTGCTTTGCCCTCCCTGCCGTCTTCCTTCTCCTCCTTTCATTTAACGTTGGCATTCGTCCAGACACTAATGAGGATTGGCTCGTGTCGTTTTTCTGCAGATGTAGCGTCTTCTCTCCCCCATTGTCGTAAAGTGGCGGCCAGTAAACGGCGACGACAAACTCTTCAAAATGTCAGAGAGGAGAAAAATGGCATGGGAGCCTGCGGTCAGCAGTTTGGGAAGAGGAGGAGGGAGGAGGAGAAGAGGAGGGTTCCAGTAATTTAAGGTCCCGGTGTGGAAATGCAGGTCCTTCCCAAACATGTTGGACGTGCCTCTGTTAATGAGCACTTTAAGTACCCTGCCAGCCCTCTTTAAACATCCCCATCATGATGCAAAGTGGGGAAAAGAGGCAGCTTTTAAAGGCAGCATATGGCTGCAGAGGATCTTCCACTGATGTATTGTCACAGGAGACTTCCCCTCCCCGGCTCTGCTGCCGAGGACGCTCTCTGAAACTGAGCCAGATGTCCATGTCTTCACAGATACAAGCCCCCCGTCCTGATGTCTCGCTGCTTTATTGGCAACAGCGGCAGCGGCGTGCAGTTGGTCGTGAATGTTAAGGCTGCTCTGACACGGTGACAGTAATGATAATGACCATGATTTTTTATGGGTATGGAATTAATAACAGATGAAGATGGTGATTAAAAAGTTGCAGGTACATGAATTATACAGTTGGGGGATTGAGTCCAAACCATCTTTGATCTATTTTTCTTTGCACTGGTCTGGTTTTATGTTTGTGTGAATACCCAGGGCAGCAAAATTTAAAAAGTAAAGTGATGAAATAGCTTTGAACATGCCCACCTACAAGTACAAGCTCTCATAATTTAATCATGTGAGCTGCTGAATGTCTGATTACTCCTCAAGTCAGAGAAGATTTTTGACCCCTCTAGTTGTTTCTCTACTTTGTCTGCATCATTTCTTTCCTGCATTTTTGTTTCCATCCTTTTTTTTTTCATATTTCCATTTTATCATCGTGATAAGAAACTAGCTCATCAAACTAGCTCATCTTCACCGGGTTCATGCAGAGTGGATGTGTTCACACAGGGGACTAAGATGTGTCTGGTGTAATCAGATCACTTTGGACAGCTCAAAATCTCAGTCTGGGATAATTATTCAGCTTGGGAATCTAAAGTCAGCTGAGGCCACTCTCCACACATTCACATCAGATCCAGTTCACTGTAATCGAATTATGTTGAAACGTTTTCCTGTTTACATTTCATTCCAGTGATAAACAGTGCAGCAGGGTCGAAAAGTCTTTGACCAAAAGTCAAAATACTTGCTTTAGACTCTTTTTTTAATATATGTTGATTATTTTGTCCCAGAACTTCATATAAGTGGGTTATTAGAGAAAAGAGGGTGAGAAAGACAAAATCCTCAAAGACCTTTTTACATATTTGGAGAACATACCTGTAAATATGTACTTGGCTTTCTTGGACTCATCACATCTAACCTCCAACATGACCAAGATGAGCAGGGATCAACTCAATTGTCCCATCAAACAGCCAATATCACACAGCCTGGAGGTAAGTTGGCACATCAGTGATAGTGCACATCAAGGGAGACGACCCTCTGCCTTTTAATTGGCTCCAGCAGGTCATCTCCACTCGGCTCTCATGTGTCTGGGATAATATGCGAGACACATTTGGATTTAATTCTCCTACACTTTTTGCTCATTTGATTTTGTGCCGGGGCCTGAAGAAGAAGAAGAAGAAGACGAAGAAGAACAAGAAGGGGAGGAGGAGGAGAAGGAGGCTTAATTGAGAGGGAGAGTTGGTTGAAAAAAGCCAGAGAATGACTGGAGGTGACACATAGAGAACAAGAGTGTGGATTTAAAACATGAAAGGATGGGAGAGGGGGAGGGGAGGGGGGGGACGACTCGGCCGACCCATCGGATTGAAACACCCAGAGATGGAGAGTGACTCATCTGAGATAAAAGAGGGAAGTGGAGGCTGCTGCAGCGACAGCTAATGAAGAGCTCCTCCAGTCGCTCTCTTCTTCACATCCAGACCTCATTGTTTATTGATGCCTTGCCCTGAGCTTCAGACCAGAGCAGACGATCACCACTTGCCCATCACACCGTTTAGAGTCCTTTAGCATAAAAGCAATCACTTTTAAAGGCTCTTCCTCTGCTGCACTTCAAAAGGGGCCTCGGTGGCCCTGGTGCTGGGGGAAACGAGACCCGCCGTGTCTCCTGAACGGAGGGGTAATCTGAGTTGCCACCGCCGCCGCAGCTGTCTGCGATGCGCTCCTGCCCTGGAAATGCAGACAACTTTGATGCAGCATCGAGGAGTGAAGAGTCTCACTCTATAAACTAAACAAATACCCTCTCGATTGGCTGTGAAAGAGAGCAAATTAGGCCTGTCTGTTGAAGTGAGAGTGCTACATAATCAACTGTAAGAAGTGGGAGAGGAGGTAAATGAGTTTTTGGCTGAATTGATATGCAAATGCAGCACATTTACATGACCTGCTCATACTAACAAAGAAGAACACTTAAACCACAAACATATGCTTTGTTTTAGATTTGTATTTGGTTGGTGCAGCAATCACAGACGCAGAGAGAAGCTGTTCAACTGCAGATTTCATGCAGGAATCAGCTTGACGTCTTTGTTCTTTTCACATTTCTAACAAAGAGCATGCAGTTTGCACAGAACCCGATATAAATGGATGAAAAGGCAAAAAATGGTGCAGCATTTACAAGAATGCACGACGCAGAGTTGATGTGGGCTGTTGCTTCAAGAGCCGATAAGGAGAGGAAATATAGTTCAGGAAGTCAGGTTTAAGTAAAAGATCCATGAGATTAAAGGCAAGGCAAACAGTGGAATACACACATCCTGCAAGTATTCTATAGGAAGCGTCTCTTGTATTTGATTGCATGCACTGGTTCAGTGGATGTGTTGCTGCTTTGGGACCCCCACTGTGTTATGTTACCACGGTGATCTCATCGGTCCCACACAGTGGTGCTCAGTGTTGACACAACAAAGTGTTTGTACTGGTCACTGTGGGTCCTGAAGAAAGTGAGGTCAGTTGGATCCATATATCGGACAAAGCTCTTTGACAACCATCATCGTGGATATAAAATGTCCTCTGTCAAAGCTTCGGTACTGTGGGTCTTCTGTGCTTATTGGTGGCTGTGTCCTTGGTTCGTAAACATGTCAATCCAATCAGTGCAGCATAGGTCTCATTGGGAATGTGGACATTGGTTGGCTTTGTTCGACAGTGTTACTTTGTTACTAATTACTGTGGCAACAGTAGGGATATGTAACAACCTGTCCTGATCAGAAAAAGACCAATTACTTTGAGCCATACCGATGTTTCTTGTTTGGCAGTAGTGATGTGTCGGTCGCGAATGAAACGGCTCTTAAAGTCGGCACTTTGAAGTGAATGATCGGAGCCGGCTCCTGCCTGGGAGCCAGAGCCGCTTTGGTTTTTCTTTTCCTCTATTTTTTTTTCTGTTCAAGCCGCACGTGATTGGTCAGCTACACGATGTGTGGTGGTGTCTGTGTGTCTGCACTGAGCAGGAGGGGCGGGGCACACAGAGAGAGAGAGAGAGAGAGAGACAGAGAGAGAGAGAGAGCAGACGCTACAGAGACAACACTCTGGAAAGGTGAGAAAATTAGTGACAGCAGGAAACGCAGTAAAATTGAGTGTAGAGTACGCAAGGTTAAAATCTCATATGTAGCAGACTCTACAAATAACCTGCACAGGCACATTAGAACTGTACATCCATCAGTGCAGTTGGAATAAAAAAAGACAAGCAAGTGAACCTGCTGCTAATGAAGGTGCCAGTTTGTCTACTGCAACTGTTGCTGTTGCTGCAGCGTCTACAGTGTCTACAGTACACCACCACAACCACCTGGACCTACAACCCAGAGCTCTATGACACAGTTTGTGCAAAAGTCTATGTACTTTAAAATGTATTTTTTGAAGCACTCTGTTCCATTTTGAGTATAATAAGCCAGATAAATAATAAACATTTGATATAATGTATATTAGTAATTCATTTTACACATAATTTTTCATTATTTTTGGTAATAAATCAATTAAAGCAACGGAAAAATCTGAGGAGCCACTTGGGAGCCGAGCCATAAGAACCGGCTCTCTAAAAAGAGCCTCAATTCCCATCACCATATGGCAGCAACCTCTAGTGGCCATAGTCATTACTACGGTAGCTAAGGAGGAAGTCAGCGGACAAAAACAGCATCAAAGCCTTCATAAGGAGGAGGTTGGGATGGACTGTGGCTCAACAAGCACAGTACAGGACGGCTGATCCTTTCCAGTTTGAAACCAAGAGTCAACAATGAATGAGTTCTAGTTTAAGTTATATACTTGTGGTGCATATATACATGTATTTAATGGAGTTACATAAGTAATGTAGTTACTTGAAGCCAAACCACAGTATTTTTCGAAACCTAACCTAACTGAGCATTCAATGAAGGTCACGTGCAATGGTCACGTTGTTTTAGTAATCACAGTCATTTAGGTACGAGGATGTGTTATATTTTTGCGTCAAGTAAGTGACAAAATACACATTCTTGGTTTTACACAATCCCACTTATTAACAGATCGTGGAAGTTATGTGCCAAGAAATGCAGCAATGCATAAACAAAGGCAAGAAAGAGGAAGTATTTGCGGGTGTTAAAAACAGTTAGCAGTTGGTAACAAATGTCTAAATGAGACTACAGAGGTTGTCGGGGACATTAAACATTAAACACAGAGGCTCATCTGCTCACTGGTCCATCTTTACAGGCCCACTTTGGTAGTGTTGGTGACGTTGAAGTCATGTGACTGTGATGTAATTTGGTTATGGTAGCAACAGAACAGCTAACATAGATCAAATGTCATACTGTTCTGTATAATGATAAAAACAAAAACCTGATTCTCACGTATAAATAGTTTTCTCTGCGGCAGTTCTTTTTCCTTTTTTTAACTACACATTATCTTGTAATCAAACATTTACAGTAATACTTGATGATCTGCAATCATTAACATGTTTCAAACTTTCTTACTGTACCTTCAAACACACACTAAGCCCCCGGTAAAGACTATAAAAGCACCACAGTTGCTCCCAGGTGACAGTGGAGGATCCACAGAGGTGAAGCTCTGTGCTCCATATACCAGACTCAGCAGGGACTTACAGCAGCAGAACCAGAGGCCATTGGCGTCCTACAGACCTGTTTACCACGCTGCTGTCCTCAGGATGACACCCACCCCCTCCTGCTCTCAGCTTAGCTCAGCTCAGCTCAGCTCACTGTCTGCCATTGCCACAGGGAGTCGGTGTCATCCATCCATCAACCCGACGACACACCCGCAGGCAGCACTTCGTCTCATTCAATATGAGCCTTTTTTAGGGGATCCTGCTAATTAGCTGCAGTAACAATGACTGTTTGTTGTGCCGCTTTTAACTTTATAACCTGCACTTCACCACCTTGGAAAAACTGCTAAGGTGACACGAGGGGACTCAGTCTCAGTGTGACTTTTTTGGAACTTTGTGGATGGTTTTATAAGCAGGACTGTAGATAATTGAAATAATTGGCAAAAACAGTTAGCCATGTGGAAAGGTCTTGGTTTCTCTCCTTGTTAGCATTTAGCAGTGCAGCATGTAACAAAGGTATTGTAAATTGGAAAAGTAATCACACATTAAGGGAAAGGATGATTCTGCTGTACAACAACTTCTTTTGCCTGGATTCAGGTAACGGTAACTAGAAGAGTACATGTAAAAACAACAACACATTTTTCTAGTTGAGGGAAGAGCTTCAGGTGCTTTCTCTCTCCAGATTCCACACTTTCTTCAAGAACAAATTAGGAAAATGACAGAGGTGAAAATTGCTGATTTATGTGATCATTTGTGACTAATTGTAGCAGGAAGTGTTTAGCCTCTTCAGTAATTAAGATATAATGTGTGAGCACACTGCAGGAAGAAAAAAAAATAGAAACTCAGGTTTTCTGTTTTTCAGAGCAGAAACTGAGAGCAGACAAAAGTGGGGAAATTATTTTTTTTTTAATGGTATTTCAGAATAAACGACCTCCAGTTGTATTGAGTCATAACAAGCTGTTGCATCAGGTTGCTCATCTGTATGTATGCATGTGTATCAATTGGAAAACACAAAGTGTCCCAGCATCCCTAGTTCCCTTTTAAAAACAAGGCTATGAGGTAAATTCACACAGGAGGGGGGTGTGGAGGGGGATTTCCTGCTCTCAGCATCATATAATAACACAGCCCCCCCCCCCCACACACACACACACACACACACAGAGTCAGTCAGTCTCTGGGGTCTTTCCTCAGCAACCTCTGACTCTAAAGCTCTTTTCATGGTGGTGAAGTTGAGAGCGGCAGGGTGGAGGTTTGGTTCATCCTCCCGTGGAATTGGATTATTTCTGGATGAGAAGAACACCCCTCTTCCTTCCCCCTCCTCTTCCTCCGCCTCCTCCTCCCTGCAGAGACGGACACATGCAGTTCATCATGCAGAAACACTCCCGCGCTGCTGGTGTCGGTGGGCAGGAGGGAAGATATCGGTGCTGCTCTGTTTCCTTTCAACACCAGCAGGTTTTAAAAGTCCCAGATAGTGAAAAATACATTTTTCTGTGTTCCAGCATTTATACACACCCAGGCTTCTTTTCTACTTTGATGAAGACAGCTCTACAGAGTTTTCCGTCCATATTGAAAACCAGCATTTCCAAACCTCTGTGCTTGTGATGGCTTAAGATGAGGCAATGTGAACAACTCTCCATTACAAGGTGCAAATAGAACAGTTGTGACCAGTTTGCTTGAAGAGATTTTCTCAAATTGTTTCATTTGAATTTTGAGACCCCAAGAAGAACAGTCATGCTAACAGCTCAGCGAAGCTGTACTCACCAATGCTCACAGAGAAAACGTAAACAGTGGTGTGTAGAAGATACACTACTTGATAATAAAGGTAATTAATCACTGGTGATTAATTATAGACTCGTAAATGGGGTACCACCTCCGTTGTCTTATCTGTTTGGCTAATCCAGAGGAAATTAGTCAAGTCCGACTGGTAAAGTTTAGCTTGAACAGTTCAAATCAATTTCAAATCAATTTATTCAATTTCAAAATCTATATTCAACCTCATATTTTGAAGCAGTGATTTCTTTGCACAGATCCATCGGTTCTCCACACTAAAATTAAGTTCCAGACAAAGACAAGCGATTACATATGTTTATTAGCTAAATAATTCAGGGTAAAATAAATGAAATGACAATTTTAGACGAACAACAACAGATAACAGAAAATGTAAATACTGTAATAAGTAAAGTAATAAAGTTATGTGACTGTCGGCAGATGGTGAAGTTAAAGGGTCGGGTTTTTATATATTAAATATTAAGAGTAAATTGTAATACTCACGAGACCCTAATCTCTATTTCTTAAGTTTCTAAGATAGAAGTCAGAACTTAGGGGGAGAGACCAGATGTAGTTATTTTGTTGTAAATTACTAAAAGAAGTCTCCAGTCATGTGTTTATAGCAAGAAAAACATTGTCTCTTCTTACTTAGTAAAGAGATTTTGAGACAAACAGGCGCCTTTAGAGAAAACAGTCAACTTGGTAGTTAATGACAGAAATGGAAGAAGGAGTCAATGGGTCAACGGTCACCATGGCCAAAACAGGACCTCTGTTAGATGCAGAGACGAAAGGGCTTGTGTTCCTACAGGTGATAATTAAAAATGTGATTTAATCGTGTTCGCCATCTTGGTGTTAGCATGCCAACATTTGCTAATTAGCACTAAGTACAGCTGAGGCTGATGGGAATGTCATTGGTAATGCCAGTCTTCAGTAAAAAAAAACAATGTTGACTGTAAAAGCATGTCATTATGACCCACATTAAAGGTCCCATATTATACTTTTTTTCATCAATTTCACACAGCTGTCAGAGGTTCAACAACACTGCATTCAAAATGCATTGCCTCAAACCCATCCGTGGTCCTGAATTTCTGTATAAGAGTACTAACTGTATAATTTCTGTACTAAGAGCAGGCTGTTTCTTTAAATGCTAATGAGCTCCGTCTGTCAACGCCAGCCTTGCCTGCTACACGCCCCTCTCAGGGAGAGGATGCCGCTTACGCTAGCGGTGGCATGTGCTAATGTTTTACGGTGGATGTATCACTATGGCTTTGTTCAAGTTTTGTTTAGCCAATTTCCGGCTGACTTCACCATACTCGTAGGCAACTGTAAATACTATCAAAACGTGGCAACACTTACCTGTGGCTCGGGTGCACTTGCTGGGTCCGGCATGGGTGGGACTGATCCTTTTACGAGGGTCAGTGTCATGGCAAAACCAGCTTTGTACTGACCCTCCTTACTGAAGCAGTCCGACATTAAGTGGTTAGCACACACACACAAGCTAACACGAACTGTAGCCGGCCCGTTGTTGTTAAAAATGCAACGTAACCACTGTCTCTTCTGTTGTTCTGTAGCTGGGACAGAATATAGGCATTTATGTTGATTTTTACAACCAATGACAGAGCAATTTGCGTATCTAGCTCTGAGCGACGACATTGCGAAACACTGCTAGCTTACCGCTGGACATACCGAACTTCACCTTGGGATAAACGCCCCCCTCTCAGATATCTCGTATCATCGCGCAGAGGAGGTCGGCCTATGAAAGTGACTCCTTTCGTTATGTAACGAAAGAAGCTGAATCTGAACAGCCTGTAAGAACGCCGTTTTACCAGTGGGTGGGCTGCAGGACTCGTTTGCTTTCCTCATTCTGGGAGTTGGTAGGCTCAGAGAGGACCAGTTTATAGATGTAGAGACCAGAGAAAACGTGTTTTTCATAATATTGGACCTTTAATGTTTGTTGTCAGGCGAGGACCTCTAGTGGCTGTAGTAATTATTGTGTCAACAGAGGAGGAAGTCAGGTGATGCAGTAAAAAGAGCGATTAAATCTGCATCAGGAAGGGGTCAGGGTGGAAGGTTGGGCTAAACAAGCACAAGGCTTTCATCAAGTAGAGCTATGTTTTATTATATTTATTACAAATTCCTTTTTTACCTATTTTTATGGCAGAGTTCTGAGGATGCTCTGTAGTCTGGTAGTACAGCGGTGGCTGCCTATGTATCTCTTGGCCTATAAAGTAACATTTTATTTACTTTATAAAGTGGGGGTATGAACAGTAACATCTAAAACAATGTTGACTTCATTTCACTATCGTCATCACAGTAAACAATCTTAGACACAAATACAAACATTAGGTCATAAACATGCATCCTGCAAACAGTTGTGTTTTTAAAAAAATCATTACACATAATTTGTCTTTCTTTCATTTTCACTTTCATTTTCACTTTCATTTTCACTTTCATTTCACTTGCCAGTGCGAATCAACCAAAAGTGTCCATGGATGCAAAACTGCAAACCTCATCAGAATTCATCCTTAGGGGACCTTGAATGTCACGTAGCAGAGCAAGACATTTAGTGAAGAGCTGATGGAGACCAAACCAGAGCTGAAAGGAGAGTGAAGTTTGGATTTACATTCATCTTTTGGACACAGACAACAATCTGATTGGATGATCATGTCGCTAAATCTTTTTGATGTAGAAGTAGACAGCTGTTTACTAAATCAGAGAATACAATATTTTTACGAGCTAAGTCAGTCCATTTATTCCACAATCGTCAGCTGGAATGAACCATGTTTCTGCCACAAACGGCAGGTAAAACTTTCCCACAGTGTATTGATAAATTGGCACAGATTCCTGGACCATTCCTCCTGTTGTGTTTTCAGAGCATGTCAGAGTGAAATAACTCAGACAAATGTAAAATGTCACTGTACAGCTTTAATCCACAGCTGAAAATGATCCTAACAAATGTCAGCATCAGCTAACCTTCACACTGAGGGGAAACTGCCATCTGATCAATTACATCTGCCGGCTCGCTGACCTTTCCCATCATTTGTTTAAAGGAGAATGCCATTTGATTAGCCCTAATTGCACCACTTTAGCCGGCTGTCGATAATGAGAACGTCCTCTCCACTTCCTTGGCGCTGCAAACTTAAGCAACAGGTGGAGTTCCCGAGACATGACCTTTGATGACGTAATGAGACTGGATCAGCTCAGAGTTAGACACAGGGATCAAACATGCTTCAACCTGAGCATCAACAGAGCAGAAACGTTTACAGTTTTTACAGATGCTTTGAATATTGTTGTCATCACACCTTTCTTTTGTCTATTAAACCACTTAATGAACGCCCCCATTTTAAGGTTCTTTGTCCAAAACGACATACCGGAATTAAAAGCATGACAGCTCCCACATAGTTTGAGATCAGGGATGTGCTTGGAACAATTGGAAATGTAACACCCTCAAGTTTTTTCTAGAAGTGTAAGTGTGATTCTGTGACATACTGACAGAGTTACAGAGGTTGGAACACAGGTTTTGGTTTCCGTCCAATTCAAATGTCAATAAACTGACTAAGATATAAGGGCTCGGGTATGTCTATGGACACAGCAGACACAGTTATGCCATAGCCACAGGTCTCAGCTCAGTGCTACACTCAAAATTTGAAGTCAAAAGACAAAAAAATTGATCTTTCCTAATGTTTTTTCTAAAGGCATGTCGGTGCATATTACTTGGGTCCTTTCTTTCCAAGAGCGCCTACTGAGATTCAAAGGCTTATAACTTGAGAACCCCTTTACCTAGAAACATAATCTTGGTCTCAAATGAAAGCTAAGACCCTGGGATTTCTTGCTTGTTCGACACTTAAAATGACATGAATATTCCCATTCTATGGACTCTTGGCGAACTATGAAAAATAAATTGTGGCATGACGTGTAGCTGTGGAAAAAGAAAAAACTCTGAAGGTATGTAGGCATTCTTGCTTCTTGCGGTAGAGGGCTCTTTCTAATGTTGTGTCATGGTGAATTTAGAAGGCTATTTCATGATCTGGAAATAACTTTTTTGGGCTTAAAATAATCACGACAGTCTCAGCTTTCCAACAGTGAGTATATATTGTTAAGATGTTAAGATGCTTAAAACTATTAGAAAAAAAACTATTTGCTTTTACGAAGGGTGTTCGTTTAGTGAAGGGTGTTCCTTAAGGGGTTAAAGTAATGGAAAAATAAACATGAAAAACTCCACATGCCAGTATCTCTATACTAATTACACAAAAATCCAGGAGATTTTTCGTTAGCATTTTTAAATTCAGTTAAACATCAGGCCACTATAGGGTGCCCCTCTGGCCAAAGGTTTAAGACGCTGACCTTCAATAATAAGGCTGTGACCAGGGACCTTCATCGGATCTTAACACCCACACTTTTTCCCCTCATTGCTCACCTCACGCTGTGTAACTGCATTCTCTCCTTCAGCAACAGATGAAGCTGGCTGAAATACGCAGGAGAGCCTCTGTGGGTTTCTGTGTCATGATGAAATTGGTTGAAAGACAACAAATTTACGCTTGTTTGTCCATCTGTCACACGCAATATCTCAGGCACACTGAATGGATTAACACATTCATTTCTCTTCATTCTGGTGCAGTAATCTTATTCTGTCCTGTCTCCTGATGCTGACACTTTTCTTTAGGAGATGTGTGGAAACAAGTCGACGTGAAATGGGAACAGGTTGAAATAATTTCACTCCATGAGCAGGTTTTTCACTTGCTCAATAAAATAAGATTTTTCAGGCTCTATATTGGACAAATTGCCATGTTGAGATGAAGGAATATGATCCAGTAAGATACACATTTCTTGCAGTGTGCCAGATATCTCATTTTGACAAATTCATGGAGTTGATGCATCTCATTTTAGCTTCATCCCAGCATCTAAAATGACTCTGATTGGCCCAGTGGGGGACACCAGCTACAAGCTCAAAACAAGAAGTCATATTTGTCAGTGATTGGCCCAGACGGGGGGGACGACGTGTTTACTGCTGCCTGGTTTTTACTCCAACTCTTTTCATCAAGCCTCAGTTCAGCGGCTCATCCAGCGTCCCCCAAATATCTCCAAAAGGGAAATAATTTATGTGCTGTGGCATTAAATGTGCATGCATGCTCAAAGTCTTTGTGCATGGTGGCGGCATGTGCATGCCGCTGATGGATGGTACAGACTGTACTGTCGAAAAGGGAAAAGGGGGCTTCTGTGTTTTGTACATTAAGGCAGATACTTCACAGCTGCATTTCTGTCTCAAGAAGCCAAGAGAAGGTAATTTTATATATGGAAATGATCGTGTTGCCTAAGAGCAGCAGGTAAATGCTTCTTAAAAAAGGAGAGTGTGGGCAGAAAGAGCTGACTGACTGTTAGAAGCTTGAAAGAAAGACAAATACAATGAGAAGACTGATGGAAGGGTAAATGAAGGGAGGATGAAACAAGGGAGGGAAATAAAGAAGGAATACAGTACGAAGCTAGAAGTCAATAAAGTGTGATGGGGGGGCAAGGGCAGACAGAAGTGATTCACAAAACCAAAACAAGAAAATTCAAGAAAGCAGAGCGTGTAGAGTAGAGGAATGCAAGGAAGACTAGGAAGTTGAATTTAGAAATGGTCCAACTTGGGAGTGAGTTCAAACTCAATAATAATATGTTATCTTTACTTAAATGTTGCCTGTCATGGACAAAAAAGACCTCATTCATACAGAATCTAGCTAGTTTGACCAAATCAACAGATCCAAAAACACATTTACTTTATACAAACTACTGGTATGTAAGGTGTATCATTACAGCGTGTTTTAAGGTCAAACAGACTGACTACGCATTAAACATTTGCCACACTGAAGCGGAGAAATGCACACCAAACGCATCTAACGGCAAGCGGGAAGTGCAGCGATTGAAGTTTTATTAAGGATCACAACAACACAAGGAACAGTAAAACACCGCAGCAGGATCAAGACAAGACATGACTCCACCAAGACTGAAATAAAGACTGGACTGGATGAAGGTGATGTAGTGTTGTACATCCAGTAAACACACGAGCGTCAGCTTTACCTTCAGACAAACTTTTATTGTCCAAAAGTGAATGGGGCTTTTTAAAATGCTACAGAAATGCCCAATATGTGAAAGCCCAATGTGATCGTTCAGGGACCATTTTAAAGCCTCAAGTTTGGTATTAATACCGTGGCCATCTCAGTTTTTTAGACCCTGGAGTGTTGTGCCGCATCAAAAAGGGACCCAAACACAAGACACACAGAGACAGGCAGGTAGAACATAAAAAAAGGAGCTTTAATGATAAGAGACTGTCGTCCAAAGTACAAACAGGATGAAAAAACATGGGGGAGAGAAAACATAAGGAGCAGACACAGTGACACCAGGAACAGAAGAGGCAGATGGGATGAGAGATGATAGAGACGGACTTCAGTAAGAGGGCTGATGAACAAATGAATCAGTTGTTCACAGAAAAAGGTAGGAAAAAGACAAGGACAGGAAATGGGAAGTGACAACGAGATACATGAGGATGAAGACTACAAAATAAAACAGGAAGCATTGAAACTGAAAACCAAAACCATGACAAGGAGTGACCATATTTGGATGACAGAGTGAAGCTGGGGACGACATCCTGATTGGATCTGACTGAGGACACATCTTGGTAAACATGTTGTCCATCAAAAGGTAGCCATGCCTTAAAATATAAAACTGCTTCATTGTCTGACCATGATTTACAGCACGAACATTGTGTAGTATTGAAGAAGACTTATAAGCTTACATACTAAACCAGTGGACTCATCAGCTCCGTCCATATTTTATACAGTCCATGGCGAAAACAGAGCCACTTGTTTTCCACTAAACAATTTCAATAAGACTTTTTAGTCATTTAGTGACACTAATAATCAAAATGAAAATGAGGGCTGGGATATTTGAACTGTTGTTCCCTGAATGTGGAATATAAATTGGAACGTGACAGATGATGTCTCTGAAGAACAGACGAGAAGGCAGATTCAGGAAGGTCTCAAGAGACAGAGAGCAATAAGATTATACACAGAAGGGCAAAGACGAAAAGAGAAAAGATGCCGATGAAGGAACACAGAAATTATTGATGGTTAAACACGAATGAAGAAATAAAGAAAAAATAAAAGGAATGGGGGGGACGGAAATAAAAGGGCCAGCAGATAATAGGTAATAAAAAAATGAAGATGGAGTTGTGTATGGCATACATGCGGGGCTTGAACTCTGTGGCTCCACATGATAAATCACCCAGGATTCATTGGGACGTCAACAAAGTGTCCCAGAGCCTCAGTGGTGCGGCTGCTGCATTAACAGGAGATGGATGGAGATGTACCGAGTCCTGGTGTACACAGACTTGTGCTCTTTGCTCTTCACCCTGCCATCCATCATGATTCAAAACTCATACGCTGCTGAATGCATGTATACACATCCATCAGGGACGCACTCAGGAAGACTAAAGGCAGGAGATCAGTTATCTTCCATCTGCATGCTGCATCAAATTAAACAAATACTGGGGCTAATGGCTCTCGCTAACAGTTAAGCTACTACGGATGGAAACTTTTCAACATAATAATAATAATAGTTTCAGTTTTCTCCTTTGGTAAGTGATTATGGTATAAGTATAATGATAGCATACTAGTTGATACAGAGCATGACAGACTTGAACAGATTTCCCTCCCTTGTTAACAGCTTTATGGAACAATCAGGTGTCTTTACTAGGAATGTAAATGTCATTTTGGGTACAGCATTATGTATGTAGCGTACGATTGTAACATGTAATCAAAGGGTTCTACGCAAAATGTCATCAGCCTGTGCACGTCATCCATCTCTACTGCTATAGTGGTACACAATGAAACTAATGCTGCAGGAGCGAGTCCTACAACACTGCTTGTCTCGAAGTCAGTACGCTTTTTGTAAAATGCCTGAAGTAAGTTCTGTTGTTAACGTAAGGTTACCTTTTTTCACATGTCCATATATACCCCACGTTTGAATTATAAAACATTAATGTGTGTTAAAAACGATGGTTGTTAACAAGTGTCTAAATGAGACTATGGAGGTTACAGTGAACACGGAGACTCATCTACTCCCTAGGCTGTACAACTTGTACATTGTACATACATCAGTTTATAGTATAGTGTGTGTAGTGTAGTGTAGTAGGAAGGTTAATTATGGTGATGTGGGGGTCACGGTATCTGGTGATCTCATTCAGCTTAAAAAATCATAGCCGTGATGTTCTGTGATGATTATCACACTGAACAGAATGTGTAAGTTTAATTAAGTTTTGAGCCTATTTTCTACAAAATCCAGAGCAATGCTAACTCTCAGGTTAGCCGACAAATGTGCATCACCCCTGCAGCTCACTGTTGGTTGGTTGGTTGGTTGGCAGGCACAGGTCATGGCACTGGTCACATTGTGAGATTGTCATCCTAAATTTCTGAATGTGTCAGCATTTTCTTCCAGTCTATCTTTGGTTGTGAGATTTTGACAACATTCATATTTCAGCCTCTTTCAAAGTGCGACAACAATCTTGGAAATCACCAACTTTCCTATATGTTGATCTTTCATGTTGGAGAGCCTGAAATAGTTGGGTGTATACTGGACTTTATTTACTTGTGTACAGAACAAGTCAATGAAAAAAGTCAACGTGAACATTTAAACCACAATACATGTAGGTTAATGGGATCATTTCAACCTTGTTTTTTTAGATCGATGACTTTCAAATGCTAAAATTCCCCTTAGAGAAGATGTGTGAAACCAAGCTTTTTCTTTATGTCCACAGGCTTCTTGTACCTTTGACTTTTATCAAACACCCAGACATCTTCCAGTTGTTCATCTTTTGTCCTGATGATTCAGCCAGAAGAATTTCAGCCTGAGCCTGAGCCTTGAAGAGTGCCAACTCGCTGGTCTGCGAGGAGAAGACACCTGGACCTCTCTCGCACTGCATCGCCCACTTCACTTCAGCGAAAGTCCTGCAAGTTCTACATCCCCAGTCTGTAGGATTGTAATCAAATCAGCCAGAATGAACAGCGCCTGGCCGTGTGTGTGTGTGTGTGTATGTGAGAGTGTGTGTTTGAGGAGCCGTGCTGCGCGGTTCGAAATGTCAGGGCTCGATTGATTTCTTCTCCCTCTGATTAATTCATGTTACGCTCTAATGTTCTGCATAGAAAATTGTTGAATGGCATTCAGCGAGATTAAAACCACAAACAGTGCTTTTCATAATTTGACAGGTGATTGGCGGGAGGCTGACTCCTGGATGATTGCATCATTAGGGGATTTTTTTTTCCCCAAAGGGGAATTAAGCACACCATCAGGCTTTTTTTTGTTTGTTTTTTTACATCCATGTGGCCTCGTTCAAACACTGCTGCTCTGCCTGTCAGTTCACTTAATAACTCTCTCACACTATTTGAATACATGAACATGGACTCAGTGTTGTCTGAAGTGATTTAAGTCATCTGTCTCAAAGAACAGTTACACTTCAATTTCAATTAATGTGGTCATCTACCACCACTGAGAGCTGCGCCTCAATACAAGATCCTCTGTTTTAAAAACCACTCATCCTTGTGAAGAGGTCCAGGCAAATATATTTCTTAAAAAACAGGCAGCTAGGGATGGACTTGATAGGCATTTAGAGTAGCCAATTGCATTTAATGTGTGTAATGTCCCTCGACTCTGGCTGGACTAGCTGGACAGTGAACATGGTCGGAACCGAACAACTCAGGTTCATGAAGACGGATCCACTTTGATGACAGGGAATACAGTACAGAGGTGGTTTTCTTGCTGAGTTCAGCTCCTGATAACCCGGGGAAGACTCAACACATAGGACTGCTAACTTAGCTTTTTTGCTAACCAAGCTAACTACACCATGCAGCATTTTGTTGTTATCTCTTTGGAGGCTGCTGGTTAGCAGTAGTTAGCAGTTACTTGTGTAAACTTATAAGTTGAGACAGAGCAGCCGAGGACATCTGAAAATACTTTATTCATAAAATAAGATCTAGCTTCACCCAAATCAGATGAAATATATGTTTGCTCTTATTCCTGGAAATGTCAACTACCATACATTTAAAAATACCTTCGGGAATACCTACAAAACTATTTCATTGCTGTTGCTGGGCCTGATACTGGGGTAATGGCGAGATATGAAACAAAACGTAAAAGAAACTCTTACATATCAAATTTGACTTAAAGGAACAATTCACACAAAAAAGTCAAACTCAGTCATCATCTCCTCCAACAAGGCTGATGAAAGTCTGACTGTATTTAAACCCCCCGACACACTGTCATGCTTTTGCACCCACTTCAGATGGAGTGTGCACTGACACAATTAGCCTAGTTTATGGTGGTGAGGTAAAACATCCTTCTTCTTGTCTTGATGTGCATGTATTTACAGTATATCTCATGTGTTCAAGAACAAAAAGTCCCGATTCCTCTTAGAAGCATAAGGTTGTTCAGTAACACAGACAAACTCATTTAAACTGACTCTTCATAAAAATCTGAAACCACTAGTTTGTTCATTCCTAAGCAGAAAATCAAGCAGGTCCCCCTAATTTAGCTCCATCCATCACTTTTTAACTGTTTTCCTCCAGCATGGAAGTTGAAACAATAAAATACCTGATTTATGATCTTCGACTGAATAAACGAGTCAACATGTTGTGGCTCACATGGCTGTGAGTGATTCATAATTTCAGGAAAATCCGCTTTAAAGTCTGCTCAACAAAAAACCTCCGGAGTGAAAGAAACGCACTCTCTCATTCCCGCCGTCACATCAGGCATGCTTTCCTCAAACATGAAATATGCAGAGTCAAACTACGATTGGGGAAATGTGATATGACGATAATAATAACCTGCAGTTTGTAAACATCCGCTCAGGTACGACGCTGCTTTCACATCCACACAGCCGCTCCTGTAATTCCTTATTTATCAGTTTGAATAAGAACGCGATAATACTGCCCGACTGCAGCCGTCTTTGAGAAGTTTAATCATTCATGGTGGAAAAATTGCTCCTTTATGTGCAATAAATATTGATTTATGGCTCATGCATATCTGGATGTGGTGCAGCTCGCAGGTCCTCCTCATTGTCCATATTTTACTGCTTTGTTAGCCACTCCATCTCTTTCTCTCCCTCAACGGTAACTTATCATTTTTGCTTTCTCAGGAATTACCTCGTCGTATTTACAGCTTCTCTCCCACAATCCTTCACTCCATATTCAGATGGAAAAAAAATCTGCACTCACGAGGAGGCGGATAATCCTGCCATCTGGCCTCGTGTGAACGGTCTTTGGTCAGTTTTGACCTTTTATTCATCCAGAGTGGTCTCTTGAGATCCAAATCCCTTTTTGGATGGAGAGTGGGGCTGAAATGACAGAATAATTATCTTCCACAGAAGAGAGGGATGAAGGAGGGAGGCAAAAGTATTAACATGTAAACTCATCTCATTCAAAACCTTTTAAAGCAATTGTTGGATTCAACTTTTCTCTGAATGATGAATGCAGGGTTTTTTAGAGCGGAATTGGTTCACCTCGCCCGAAACACAAATTGCCTCCATTGACAAACAAAAGAATGACTACACTTAAATGAAACCTTCAGAGAAAATGAGCAGAGGTTGTATTGCTCACAACAATGATACATATTAAAAGAGTGCAGCGGTTGTTTAGGCCATCAACCTCTAACTAAATCCATCACAAATTAAAAACGGGTCAGGATCTGAAGGTTATCAAATCAGCTGAACAGTTTCCTGTAGGAAACCCTGGCAAATCCTGTGCTTATATTCACTCAGTCAGTTCTGTAATTTGCCAGTATATATAAAGTTAAACAATGAAGACTGAATCAATAAACCAGTGAAGTGAATACAAGGTTTAACTTCTGAGCTGTAATTAGGATGATCAGTGTGTTAGCAGTCTCTCTATTAACTCCAGTGATGGTCCATCACTTTGGTCCAGAATAAAATGTCTGAACAACCAGCTGATGGGTTGTCTTGACAGACATCCACAGCGTAAATCAGGGGTGTCAAACTCAAGCACAGACAGGGCCAAAACCGGGACTATGTCAAGGGACAAACTGTGTCCTGAGAACATTTATTTAAAAGGATAAACAGGCTATTGGATGAAAGTGCAGAAGGAAAACATTCACGTGCTAGATGCTTGGCACCTTTTCTTAGCTGCCAGTTCATCAATGTTTGGGTTAGGCTTTGTGCTGTGGAAACCCTCATGATGGAGTGAAGGTGTGCTAGAGTTCTCGACGGGCCTGAAAGTTACAACCCGACCCGACCCGGCCCGCAGGTTTTTAAGCCCAACACACCAGCATGAATTGTCTGCCCGAACCCGGCCCGAACCCGACCCCCCGCGCGCCTGCATTGTATTCCTCATACACTCGTTATCGTACGCAGCGGCATCAGGTCTGTGTCTGCTCCTCCCCATGAAGCAGGAAGCCAGACTTATTCTTCACCACACGCGAACAGCGATAATTCACAACAAACAATACATAATTTACAACCTGCAAGAAATGTGTTTTATGAAATGTGTTTTATAAAAAAGACAGCCTGACACCTGGCCCGACCCGAACCGGTTCATTTTTTTCCTGCGGGTACGGTCAGGTTTGTCGGGCCAGCCCGACCCGTTGAGAACTCTAAGGTGTGCATCAGTGAGGCGACTCCTTTGTGGGTTTTTGCTCAGTTTCATTCCAAAGAAAAGCTGCTCCCATGGGTATGTGCTTTCAAACATGCAGAGCATTTGAGCAGCATATAGACGGAGCTTCGGCATCGTTGCAGGGACGATTCTTGGAAACTGCGCTGTGCCCACAGAGTCATACTTTGCCTTGAGTGTATTATTACACTGGAGGTCTATCAGGTCCATTTGGAGGTTTACAGGTGCACTTTCTACGCCAACTGCACATGGATTGCTGAACAGTTGAAATTAAAATTTTGAGCTGTGGGGTCGGAAAATCACCGCGTAAACTCTGTGCCAAGTGCAGCCAGTTTATCAGCAATTTGAGTTGCTGGGAGAGCGGTGGAAACATGTCTTGTCAGCGTTTGGCAACATGGAAAGTGACTAAAGTTTCCTTGCTGCATCTGAGTCTCCCACAGGCACAGCTTTGCTTGGAAAGCTCTCACTGTGTCTGTGATCACACGACCTCGTTCCTGAAGCTGGGGGTTTAGCACAATGAATACGTTTCCTTATGTCGCACAAAAGCGCCAGATCACATCACCACTTTTCATTCCGGAGCTAAGTGATGCCATTCCCTGTGCTTTACAGAAACTGGCAAATTTCTTTGTGCAACTCAAAAAATCTATCAAGCACTTTTGCTCGACTTATCCGTCACACCTCTGTGTGATAGGGCACAGTGCCATGTTCAGTTGACTTCTGACCTTGGGCAGAAGGTGCAGGTGGGCTTGCCGGTCTGGGCATGCTCGCTGTCGCAGTGCATTCTGGGACTTGTAGTGTCAACGGTATGCGTCTTACATACTGACAGGCCAGATATGATGGACATATGATATTTTATCGTGGGCCAGATATAATTGTACCACGGGCCGGATGCGGCCCACAGGCCTTGCGTTTGACATGTCTGGTGTAAATGATGGATGCAGTAGTAGGTCCCCTGAGGGGGCTGCAGCATGCTGTAATACAAGGCATTGAAAAAATGTCAGATAAGTCATGGGAATATGAACAGAAGTGTCCACAGGACATGAAGTCGAATGTTGGTTTATCAGTCAACTGTATAAACTATACTGCAGACTGGAATCTGTTAACAGTGACGAACAGGCAGACCTGTGTTAAAATATCTGATCCTAACTGCACGGCAATATTGTGAACTCTGAGGCTGTTTATCTCTGGTATTAAACATGTATCTCATGATTATCTTGGCCACTTGTTATTGGATGTCACTTCCCTGCTGTTAATCCAAATACACACATTCATAACTGGGAAAAACAGACACAATGTTAAAACCAAACAAAGCTCAGGGAACACAGGCAGAAACACAGAGGACACATGAGGAACATACAGAGCTAACTCCAGACAGACAACAGAAAGAGGGAACACACATGGGCTCAATGCACAGGAGGCCAATCGGGACAGGTGAAACTAATCAGGACAATCTCAAAGGAGGGAAAGCAAGACAAGACAGGAAGTGCCACAGCATGACACACGAGGAAGAGCCTTACAAAAATAATACAGGAAACAATAAATGAAACCCAACATCATGACAGATTTACAAGAAGACCCAAATAATTAAGAACCTAGTAGAGATGTTTCACAAAGGTTACAAAGTTTCTTAACAACTCATAACATTGAGTGATTTTATGAGGGAGTCTGGTGGACTTTCTCTTCCTCTTCATCTCCTAGCTGTTGTTGACTAGTTGATGTGGCTACTCCAACCTACAATATGTTTGTTGTAAAATATTCTCAAATTGTTAGAAGTTGTAATAACTATTAGACATACATTATCCTGATTAGTGAATTAGTGCACCATTTAAAATGACATCATTACAAACACTGACCTTTCATTTGTGGTTTTTGATTAATTCAGACATTTGTGTCCATGTTTCCTACAGGATGAATTTTGGTAAACATCAACAGATTCATGAATAAATAGTCAAATTACCTGCTGATGAAGAGTAGGACTAATTCGGCAGGAAGCTTTTCTGTTCATGCTGAAACTTTTACCCTCATTGGTGAAGCTGCTGCTGCAGTGCTCGTACTTGGATCTGACAATATACTTCAAGAAGTTATTGCATCTCCTTGCTCACTTTTAAAGCCATCCTTTCTGATCTGAGGGCAAGCAGATAAAGCATGAGTGTAGGAGTATACTTACTGTGTGTGTGATTTCATATTCCTTGTAATGGAATCAATTTTATATGACCTGTCTGATCATACAGTGATCTTTGATCCTTCATTTTCATCTGTTTCATCTATTATAACACTGTTTGTATGTTTTATGACTTTACAGCTACACTGAATAAATTAAAGTGTCGTATGTATGTGTCTGTACAATCATTTGTGAGCAAATTTGTGCGTTTTATTAATCATCTTGTGTTCGAACTGATCTGACTGTATTATCATGCAACAGATCTCTTTTTTTCTCTCACTGTATGTGCTCCGGCATCATGAGTACAAACAGACTCGTCTTCCTGCAGGCCTCACCTGATCATATGTTTAACCTGAGAAGTTGAAAGCCCTTCACCTCCTCAGTAGATCAGTGTGACGGAGGTGACGGTGCGTCTAAGCGGGGTCATCAAACCGTCACTACTGCAGCTGCAGGTGTTGTGTGGAGACAAACTGTACCCGGAGCTCCGTGTTGTCCGTTACCGTCAGCTCTCCTCCCGGGCGACCTGGCCTCCCGTAAACCTGCTGTCAGGTTTATTTGCTCCTTTCGGCGACAGCGCCGGTGGCGGGGGAGTTTGTCCTGGATGGGGGGCAGCGAGCCAATGAGCCACAAAGAAGAGAATGATGGATCCCCGGCCCCGGCTCAAACGGGGGCTGCTGTCACGGGGGCTCGCGTGGTCATTAGAGCGAGCTCCAAACACCGGCAGCAGCAGGATGACAAATCACAACAAACTCCCAGCACGCCACAGCCCTCTCTCTCCAAATCTGAACGAACGCAGAGTGTTGGACAGTTTCTGCACAACTATGATTAAGCTGTCACCATGGGGAGGCCAGTTTGTCAGCAGTTGGGATCTCTGCAGCAATTTCTTTAGACAAGTCTGCCTTAATTGAGTATTCAGTCCCAGAGCGCTCCTGGTTGGTTTCACCCCTGCCTGTTCCCTCGAGGCTAAACAAACTGCGGCGCAAGCCAGCTATGGCTTTCCACAACAACATCAGAAACTGGCTCGTGACCAAAGCAGCAGCAGTAGCAGCGAACAGCAAGGCAGCAACACTGTCAGTCTTGTTCTCTCACAAAACAACCATCTGTAAGACTTTCTATTGTTATGGGAGCGCTGCACAAGGGCGTTTAGTAAAAAAAAAAAAGAAAAAAAAAGCAGTAGTAAACACGACAGGTATGGATACTTTTATTTTCAGCAGTTCGGCTTCAGTGCTTTCAAAAACTTTCTTGCATACTTTTCGGTCCCTGGAGGCCCGCCAGCCCGCTGTTCACTTGGCTAAAGCGGAGGCACCAGCTGATTGGCCAACCAGAACTCTCAGACAAGGCAGCGTTCACCTGTACTCCACTCGAGCTGCCCAATTACCCACAAGTCTGTGGGGTCCTTCATTACCCAGAGGCCCAAGGGCTTCTCGTGTGCCAATGTCCTAATGAGCGAGCAGAAAGACGTGTTCCTGCAGCAGCACAGCGCCGCACCGATACTTCAGCCTCGGACTGGAGAACTTTACTGCACAGAGCAGCTGGACTACGTTCCACGTAAAACAAGGAAATAATTATAATTTTCTCATCAGTAACTCAGTCCTCTGTACTTTCACCCTGCAGGCAAAAACGACCCAAATCTAATTATTTCTCCTGAGACCCGATCTGTTTTTAATGACAGTGTGAAGAAATCTTAAACATTAAAGATAAAGGGGATGTTTTTCCGTCTTGCCTTGAGAGAAAGCTTGTGATTTGGGGGTTTTATAAATAGATACATTTTATATTTTGAATAAGATCATTCTTAAATCCAATGCAACCTCACGGTTAACAGTTACATCAGTTTCCTTTTGACTAAAATAAAACAAAAGTAAAGCATGCATGCAACCACTGGATTATTTCTGAAGTTGCTTCAATGCTGCAGAACTTAAAATGTGTTCAGTATGTTCATGTGTTTGTATAAATGAATCTCAGGACAGATTTTGCTCATTTGTAGCTGCTGTGTTTACTCTTTAACATTAGTTCTGCTCCATGTCTTTACCACTTCTACTCTACAAAATAATTAATGACATTAATTAATGCTGCGCCTTCTTATGGAGTTACTTCTCCCTCCAGACCAAACAAGTTCTTTCTTTTTCCCTTTTTGTTTCCATTTCTTGTCTCATGTGTTGATTAGATATTGTTGTGTGTTTGTGACCAACAGACGCGTTAGACCTGGGCATTTGAGGGTATACCCCCAGATGTTTAAGGAATAGCCCCGGATCTCTGTGCCTTAAAAAAAATCAAATATAATTGCCTAATGATGAAAATAGCCCCGGAGGTTTTTATTTGGTTGCATATCGAACGGCCAGCAGCCACAAATGCAACACTGTCATGAGCGCAAATTGTACACATTATGGCATATTTTGGCAAATTATGGCAAATTATGGCATATGCCCATATATGGGCAGAGTCAAAATAATGTGTTGCAAATTCAACATCACTGTCATTCTTTCTCCCTCTATGCATCACTGATATTACCAGAGCCTGTCTATTAGCCTACTGTTTAGCACCATTGCAGCGTTTATAGTAGTTTATTTTTATGGATATATGGAGGTTCTATCATGCCCTGTAATATTTGTGGGGCATTTTGGTGTGTTTTTTTGTGTGTTTCTGTGTTGTATTTTGCAGAGGTGCATGGAGAGCCAGGGCGGAGCTTTCAATGGTCGAAGCCGCAACAACACACACACTTGTAGCAGGTTGGCAATCAGCGGCCGCTGATAAGACCCTGCTCTCCACGCTACCTGCTGCCAGATGATTAAATCCTCTCAATGTGGTACATGGCTGTGATTAGACTGTTGCTTACCTCGACTTCTAGTTGCGTTTCGTTGTTTGAAAAGACTAATTACTCTCGTGTTCTTCCAAGTGATCACCCACTCGCCGGCTTCTGGCTCCCAGCTACCATGAGCTACAGCTCCTGCACCTCCGCCTCCACGCCACCGGACAGGGACTCCGCCTGGGGCGCTCCACTCCCTAGCCATCCAACTCCTCGTTTAAAGAGAAACTCTCGCCAAAAAGCAATCAAGGCTTTATTTGCGATTGAATATGAGTCAAAACTTCGTGTAAAAGCATAATTACGATGAAAGAGGCACTTTTTTTTACCGTAGTTTCGTTTTTGGGCAAGCAAATTTTCAATGGGAGTGCTACATGCACTTTTACGCTAGCATCAAAATCGCTATTTTCAAACAATAAGAAGGCTCAACACAACATGAAACTTGGCTCGTAATACCACCAGGGTCTCTACACATGAACACGAGCCTTGAAAAGTCCCTCGAGTCTCACGAGACATTTGTTACGGAGATGAGGAGGGTGTTTGTTCACCCAGTTCAGGGTTCAGAAGCAGCCATCAGATTATTTTCTTTGTGCGAGGGCTCACAGTCCGCGGCTAATTACTCTGTTGATTTCCGCATTTTGGCAGCCGAGATGGGGTGGAACAAGCCTGCGTTCGTGAGCTTTTTTGAGAGAGGTCTATCAGACAGACTACAGGATGAGTTAGCCACTAGAGAGGAACCAGCATCTCTCGAGCAGCTGATTTCTCTGGTAATAATAATATAGATGTATAAGATAATAGGCTAAGAGAGATAATAGGCTAAGAGAGCGTGAGCCAGAGAGATCTTCCTCCGGTCGCAGACCAGCTAGCTCAAACCAATTCATTCACTCCCTGCCCTCACCTCAGAGCTCCCCACGTCCCACTTGGACCGTCCCTACTCCTCCTGCTCCGGAGGAACCCATGCAGGTCGGGAGGACTCGGCAGACCCCCGAGGAGCGTCAATGCCGGTTTAGCCAACGTCTCTGCATCTATTGCGGTCAGCCCGGACACAATCTCTCCACCTGTCCGTCTCTGCCTAAAGGTTCGGCTCGCCAGTGAGTAGGGGCACATTAGTGTGCCAGACAACCTCCTTACCTAGCCCTACAGCTCGTATCATCCTTCTGGCATCTCTCCAGTGGTCACGTTAGTCGCTACCTATACATGTGTTCGTGGACTAAGGGGCAGATGATAGTTTCATCAACTCTTCCCTAGTTAAACAATCACAAATGAAACCCTCAACGCCCACAAGATGGTTAATGCATTAGATGGGCGGCGCCTGGTAACCGTCACTCACCGAACCGCACCCATCTCATTAATTATTATTATTAATTAATCATCGGGAGCATCTGCAGCTCTACGTCATCTCATTTCCCTCCTCTCCTGTAGTTCTGGGTCTCCCATGGTTACGCCTCCACAATCCCCTCGTAGACTGGTGTTCATCATTCACTCACGCTCCTGTCCTTCAGCATCCCGACCAGACCCGCCAGTTCATAGTGGAGGTCTCCCAGTGGAGCGCCACCACGAACGCCTCTCCCCCTCTCTACTGGTAACACTGTCATTTTCACCATTGTGGATCGCTTCTCAGAGATGGTCCACTACATCCCCCTGGCCAAGCTCCCATCCGCCACTGAGCCCGCAGAACTACTCATCCTCCACGTCTTCCGACTATATGGGCTCCCCACGGACATCGTCTCCGATCAAGGTCCTCAATTCACGTCCCAGGTATGGTAGGCTTTCTGTAAAGCTTTCAGCACTACTTCCAGTTTAACCTCAGGTTAAAGAGAGAGGGCCAATCAAGATCTGGAGACCGCTATCCGCTGCGTCACTGCCCGAAATCCCACCTCCTGGTCTTCCTTCCTCCCATTGGTGGAATACGACAACAATTCACTGACCAGCGCAGCTACCGGTATGACTCCATTCATGGCTGTTTGTGGTTATCAACCTCAGCTTCTCTCGGCTCAGGAAGGTGAGATCGCTGTCCCGTCAGTCCACAAACACATCACCCGGTGCAAGGAGGTTTGGAGAGCAGCTCGAGAGGCCATCACCCGGTCGATCAGGAGAAGTCAGCGGCTGGCCGATCGTCACCGGATCCCCGCTCCCCAATAAAGGTGTGGCTTTCCGCTCGGGATCTTCCCCTCCAGGTTGAGTCCCGCAAACTGGCCCCTTGTCTTGTTGGTCCATTCAAGGTGAAGAAAACGATCAATACCGCGGCCATTCGTCTCAAGCTGCCTGCCTCTTTACCTGTGCATCCCACATTCCATGTCTCCCAGCTCAAGCCTGTCTCCTCCAGTGATCTTTCGATGGTCGAGGCCGCAGCCTTAAGTACACATGCAGCTCTTCACGCTACCTGCTGTCAGATGATTAAATCCTCTCGATGTGGTATATGGCTCAGATTAGATTGGCGCTTACCTCGACTTCTAGTTGTTACGTTTCGTTGTTTGAAAAGACTAATTACTCTCGTGTTCTTCCTAGTGATCACCCACTCGCCGGCTTCCAGCTCCCAGCTCGACTCCAGCCCTCCAGCTCTGTGCACCTCTACCACCAGCTGACACCCCTCCGTGCTCTCCGGTGTTTCTGCGCACCACACCACCGGCTGAGCTAGGGTTAGGTAAGGTTAGCTACAGCTCCTGCGCCTCCCAATTCCTCTGGGGCGCTCCACTCCACCGCCATCCAACTCCTCATTTAACCCCCTGGAGTCGATTGACGCGCCGGCGCGTCAAAATCACGTGACCAATTTCAGCTGACGTAGCCGCGAAACGGCGCCTCTGTGAG
>CAEMYA010000184.1:831548-847314 GCA_903131615.1 Diplodus sargus | reverse complement strand
ATGAATGTATGATGGATAGAAAACAAATGATGACTGTATCCTTCCCCACTGAAGGCACAGTCCAGATGTTAGCAGGTCAGTGGGTTTTTGTCCAATGTTAAAGGGGTGAAAGTGATACTTTCTATTACTTGTCTCTCTTCTTTCTTTTCTTAATTTTTTTCTTCAACAGATTTGAAAGCATAAAAATCCCTATAAACCAAAGAAAAATTAAACATTGGCCTTTTTTTTTTTTAAATCTGGACTTTTCACAGTTTTAACTTAAACTCAGAATACATAACTTTCCTTTATTTAATGCGTCTCCATTACTTTAACTCCAGGATCTGAACCTCTGCCATCACCGGCGCAAATAAATTCTGTATAGTGGAAACTCTGCAGTCAGGGCTTTGGCAGCAACAAAATGGTCTTTGGTCCCGGCCAGGTCGGTATTGTAGATCATCTGAACTGCCCAACAGTTCATTAATTGTCGGTGCTCAGATTTCTGCTGGTGCAGCTCACATCAGAGAGAAACACGGCGCTCTGACCGATCCATTGGTTCGCAGGACAGCAGCCGCCCTGACCCCAGCTCCCCTCCTCCTCCTCGTGGCCGCCGCCGATGTGTCAGTTAGTGTCTGCTGCCTGGCAGAGGAAGGAAGGAGTCAGCAGCGCTGGTGAATGAATGTGTTTTGGCAGAGGGGGAGTCAATAGTCTTGATTTGACTCGATCAATCCTCTCCGGTACACCTCGCAGGCAAATTACCCCTGGACAAATTAAAAGCAGAGTTTCTACCGCTGCAGATAGAGGTAAAAAAAAGCTGGAGAAATTGTTGAGGAAGCCGATAACTGAGGGGAGAGACAGGGAGGGAGGGATGGAGGGAGGGAGGGGGAGAGGGGGAGAGGATTCGTTCAAAAGGATCTGGAGCTTCGCCTCGCACACATTATCACCACAGTACAAAGGGCCAAATATATTCAGTGGCTTTTCTGTGGCACAAAGCTGATTAGCGGAAGGTAGCCCCCATTGTGAGGAAAATCACTTCCACGGCTGTAAAGCAAGTGATTTCATATCCTTTTTTTATTTAAGATTACACAGCAAGTGCCTAATCAGCTGATCCTTAATCATCAGCATTGTGCCCCTTCATGTTTCCTGTAACCTCCCGTCTCCCCCCGCCGCCTGCCTGGCTGCCTGGCTCTGCCGGCTGACGGCCGAGGTTATGAGAAAACGCCGAAAGCCGGAGAAGGAAGAGAGGGAGAGAGAGGAGGGAGAAAAAGAAAATCACTTCCAACATAATCGCCTTAAACAGCCTGGCTCCGTCTCCATCTGCAGCAGCAGCAGCACTAGCTGCTTCATCTGTTCTCATATCATATTAGAGCTTGTACAGGCCTGCAGGAGGAGGGAGAGCAGGGAGGAGGGGTGACGGCATCAGGGCTGAGAGGGGTAAAGAGAAGTAATGAATCAATTATCTGTTCCTTGGAAAAAAACTAAAAAAAAAAACCTCCTACCTACCACCGGCTGCTTTAGCAGGCCTGAAACCTCCAGGGCATCAACTCTTACAACTGTATATACAAAGTACATTTCATGATGACAGTTATATAGACATGTCTCTCATGTGTAATCTGGACTTGAATTGAGAGCACAGAGGACATCAAGATAACTGTTTTCTTTTTTTTCGTTTTTCAGGGTGGAGGATTCAGGATCTGATGACCTCTCAGTCATCTCACGTCTCAGACATGGCTCAAGTCACAGAAGGTATGAAATCAGGAAAATCATGCTATCACTTTTATCATGCACATAAAAACATCCATGGACAGTCTATGTTTTTGACAATGTGATTGGATTAATCATGTTTATCACTCGATCCTGTTCATTTATATATTGTGTGTTTGGTATTATTCATACAATCTATGACCTCAGACTCAACACACACACAACTTAACACACTTTGATAATTCTTTATGAATAATTTAGAGTTAATGGTATTATATTAGAGGTATAGAAGGGGAGGAGTGACGTGTTGTCATGATGACAACACATCTCCATCTCCCGTTCAAAAGATGCCAGCTGCATATCAGGCTGCAGCGTTGAACTTTATGCATTAAGCTTTGCTAAACTTTTGTGTCCTGACCATCTTGAGATACAAAGAGAGAGAGTTCGATCAAAGGCTGCAAAGAAAGGCCGACAGGATTATCGATGCAATGTCTCCTCCTCAGCAGGTACACTAGGTGTAACAGATACTTTCACAGTGTGGATGAGTTTGATGTCTATAGATTTATAAGGGTTGGCTCGTGTCAAACTAAAACTAGCCTTTCTTTTTTAGATTGATTAATATCCTCAAAACTTACCCTCTCCCTGTCACCACTCTCCACTTCATGTTCACAACTTGACTCCATTTAGTTTCTGTTAGTTAATAATCTCACCTGTGGTTTAGTTTTATTGTGTTCCTCTGGTCTTGCCAGTATCGACCGACTTTCCTGGTTTTCTGTGTTTTTGCAGTGAACCATGAACACTTCTCTTGTCCTTGTTTACAGTTTAATTAATTTCCTCAAAGTAAAGACATGTGTTATAGAGCACCTTCTGCATGATCCACAAGGTAGCAGTGGTTTGTGTTATAACTTTCATTAACAACATTGTAATATTCATATTCCCTTGAACATGCTTTGGCAGTTCTTATAGCCACATTGATGAGCTGACTCTATTATTCATGATTTCAGGCTTGCCACCAGGTTTTAACTGCAGGGTGTCCACATACTTGTAGCTACGCACTGTATATAGTGATACCCGTAAAATACATTATAGCACATGCATAATGTACCAAACAAGTTCTTAATAATGAATACTGATGTCGTAGCAGTAGTCATGTGAGTGGGATTATTACGATACATGAAAGGGTCCATTATCATTGCAGCTCATGATTGCTCAATCTTTTTGTGTGACAGATATAAGGTGTTATGAACATTATGGTACTCTGAGTGATTTTAATATGGAGACAAAGTAACACCACCAGGTTTTGTTCCAGAAGTCAGAAAACTTGTTCAAATATCACATTTAATAAATCTTTAATATACAGGGAATGAGACTGGTTGCTTTCATACATCGGGAGTCTATTATCGCTCATTTAATACACAACATGGAGGACGTGATTGACCTCTGGAGAACATTATTTTTCTAAAGCCCATTATGCATCTCCATCCGAACACATTAGTGCACACATAGGTCAGATTATAAACGGATCCTGGGCCTGATCTCTAAATGATGGCATACGCTGTTGCTGTCTCACTACTGCTATTATTAAAAAGAATATGAGAATGTGCACATGGTTTTGTGGAGCATGCAGATGAAGCAGAAACGTGATAGAATTAAAAGACAAAACATGATTTGTTTAATTTGCTGGCTAATTTCACTCATTGTGTTTGACTGTTTGCAGTCGACACAGTGATCCGTACGATGCCAATCAGATGTGCATTCAGAACTTTGTGTTGATTAATTACTGGGTGAAGCTTTATGAATTATATTTTAGAGACGTCATTTTCTTTTGGTTTTTCTTATCTGTCATGGTGAAGCTCTTTATAATAACTCTTTTGGTATGATGACTGCTATGAAGTGAATTATTAATTGCCTGTTTCATATTGATGATGATGACTGATGTCCCTGCAGATGATGGTTTACAGCCACAAGATGAATTAATGATTATAAAGGTGCTACCAATTGCTCACTGATGAGAGACAGTCAGTGAAACTCCAATTGGTTGCAAATCTCTAACATTGTCAACAAAATGTGGAGAACTTTTTGGACCTTGTATCAAAGTCATCTGTGTATTATGTTAAAGAGATGTCACCTGAAGTTAACTGACTAACCAGCGAGCCCCAGGCCTGAAAACCTCTTTCACCTAGTGGTCCAGTGCTCCTGTGTGAACACCAACACTCGCCTAGTAATCCGGCTACAGTCAGCAGCACTCGGTGATTACTCTGGTGACATGCTGCCCCTCTGAATCAAGGTGGCCGATTCTTACATCTTGCACCATTTAAAGGTGTAAGGAACGTGATGCACCATCACTGAGGGTCTGTGGCTGTAGTTGTTGCACGTAGAATTGGCAGCGGAGGCTGGCAGTGGCAGAAAGTTCTCCAATTGGCTGTTCAGCTAAAGCAAATCAGTGCATGGAAAGAAAAACAGAAAACGAATGAGAAAGCCGCTTGAGTTGTTGTTATCCACTGTAAGTGGAAATATTATTTTTACTTTGTCACCATGTCAATATTAAATCTGCTGTTTTCAGTTTTCCCTTTTTAAATCATGAATACAGACTACGGCCACCTGATGGTATGGAGGATGTTATTTCCTGTCATGCAGATGCAGAACGGACTGCTTGGCCTTCACTCTTTGCGGTGAACTGTGGTGAGATGAGGCTCATTTAGGCCCCACAGTGCATACAAACAGAGATGATCCATCTCAAACACTGTAACAAAAATGGCGATGTTGGAGGAGGTTGTGATAGTGAAAGATGACTGCGGTCGGTGAGCTCATTAAATACATCATGACATGTTGAGTACATTACAGAATTACAGAATTTTTTCACTAATATTAGAGATGACACACACCGACTTCAGATGACTAACATAATGTCCTGTACTTTCCGATGTCTGCCATTGTTCAAACTTCTTCTTTATGTCGTGCCTCGCCTGGCTTAACTATCAACTACACTGCCCCCCCATGATGTCTGGTGGTACTGCTCCGTTGATTTCAGAAAACACGGATGAAATGAACGCAGTGAACGGACAGAGGGCTCCACCTGTATCTGTATCTGTCTAACACTGAGCATGAATGGGTCTGTGGGGGGTGTCTACATCCATTCACAGCACACAGCATTATAAATGTGACACTGAATCTGTGACTGTGTGTGTAGAAGTCATGAACCCTCAGAGCTTAATGCCCCTGGCTCAACTGTCACATCTGCCTTTATGCATTTTACATTAAAGCTTCTAGGATGTCATGAGCATAATGCTGCAATCTGGCAAACTACAATCTTCAACCATTTTTAGCTCCAGTCTGCACATTATCATACATATTTTAACTTCTAACACAAAATGGATCCAGTAATATGAGACTTCTTTAAATCCGACCTCATTCAATACAGATTGTACCTGCAGGTCTTATTGTAATGTGACATAATGCATTGTGAATGCATATCTGATACATTATGTCAGTGTTCATGGGCTTCAGAGCGTTACCATAAACTTTAAATTTCAAACCACTTTACACAGATCAACCCTGCTCTCATATAGAGACGCTTCGGTTCAAAAGCCATAAAAACATAAAAAAATAGGAACTATAAAGCCATACAATCTGTCAGCACATCACTTCCCACAGCTGCAGCATCATCGACCTCTGCAGTCACAGCAGGCTTTTATGTTAATGCTTTTTTTAAAGTTGTGTGTCACAAACAAAACATTAAAGGAGGAAAAAAAGAAAGCAGACTGAAGCGCCGTTCAACACTTCTTATTTTTATCCGGCGGAGCTTTAAGAGTCTCCAGCAGACGAGTTCTGAGGGTAAATGAGAGCACGGCAGTAAAAATCGGCTTGTGCCACTGCTGGAGAAGAGGGATGGAGGAGGCCACCAAGAAGGGGAGATAATGGAGAATTTATGTTCTCTCTGAGAGCCCCTCTTAGCTGGATTTAATTCTCTTAATAGTGGCAAGATCTCAGCCGGCAACACTCGGGCTCTAACCTGCCCCACAGTTTGAAAGCCGGACGTGGGGGGGAAGCAACAGATGCATAATAAATGAGTGAAGCCCTCTGGCTATAGAGAGACGTAATTGCTCTCAGCACCGTTAATGTTTCATGATTTTAATAGCTGCGTTCAGGCGGTTTCGCAGAGATACTCGGCGAATGTGCTGATGTCACCGGGATGATGATGCGGGGTGAAGAGGTGAGAAGTGAAAAGGCTTTTTTCTCTGAGTGGAGGAGGACTTACACAAGGTTACACAACAGATTCATACAGAGCAGTGCCACGACCACCGACACAGCTCTTTATGTAATCATTCAGTTTTTATAGTGGAGGAATAATTCAGATTCTCATTGACCTGAGAGTATAGACAATATAATAAAAAATATTCTTCAAGAAGGCAGCTTATTATCCAGCTGTAGAAAAAAAAAAAAAAACTGGTTCCAATTTATCAGGCAGACCAAACCAAAGCTAACACATTTAATCCAGCAGTCCTGCATTATGGTGCTGTTTACTACATCACTTAGTGTCATTTTGGTGGAGTTTGTGCCAATTTGAGCTTTATGATTGGCAGATGGTAAAGGCAAGGCAAGGCAAGTTTATTTGTATGGGACAATTCAGACAAAAGGCAACTCAAAGTGCTTTACAGGAGCATACACATAACATTAAAAGAAATTCAAAATTGCATTTAAAATACATTTAAAAACAAGTAAGACATCAAAAAACAAAACATTGAAACAAGTTAAGAAATAGGAAAGTAGGCTAAAATAGAAAATGTTTAAAAAGACAAGACTAGAAACTAAAGTCATAGTGCAGGTCAAAGCTTTAAAATGTCTTCAGTGAAAAGCCGTGGCAAACAGAAAGGTCTTCAGTCTTGATTTAAAAGAAGTGAGAGTTGGGAGTTTGTTCCAGGTATGTGGTTCATAATAACTGAATGCTGCTTCCCCGTATTCAGTTCTGACTCCAGGGACTGAAAGCAGACCTGAACCTGAAGATCTCAGAGGTCTGAATGGTTCAGACCATGGCAGCAGATCAGAAATGTATTTTGGCCAGAAACCATTCAGTGCTTCATAAACCAACAGCAGGATTTTGAAATCTTTTCTTTGACAGACAGGAAGGCAGTGGTAAGATCTGAGAAGTGAAGTGATGTGATCTAGTTTTTTGATTTGTGTTAGGACTCGAGCAAGAGCGTTCTGAATCAGCTGCAGCTGTCTGATGAACCTGTAAAGACAGCGTTACAGTAGTTGGTTAGTACAGTTATTATTAATAAATGCCTGTATACTGTTTCCCTCCATTTTTCCCATCCCTGTAATCAGACCAGCAGTGATGGAAGTAAATAACAAGACTTCTGACTTCTCCTCATGTTGGTTTGACCTTTGTCGTATGGATATGTGCCAGTTTCCATTTTTACTCTCAACGAGCCCTCTTATATGTGAGAATCTGTTTTTACACATTGAAAAAAAAACCCTGCAGATATACAGAGAGAAAAAAGGGAGCTGAAATCCAGAGAACGTGGAGGTGAGACTGGGATTCAACATGGCGGCACCCAGCTGCTAGATCCGATTTAACACCTCTGCTGCATTTGTACCAAAATATCCAAACCGCCAGCGCTCAGTGAAGGAGGAACTCAACAACCTGGACCACGAGACTAACAACCAAGAATGGAATGAAACAAACTCATCCACAAGGACACCAACACACTCTCTACCACCACCGTACTGGTCAAAAAACTAAATGTTCTCAGCAGGCTGCAACAAGGGATTACAGACTCTAGATGTACTCTCTGCACAAGTGGAAATCATATCACTGAAGGAGACAGTTCTTGATATAGGTGAGAACATGCATGCATCACCTTCCTGTCACTAGAGGAACCACGCCCGCACTTGGGTGAAAACAAACTCTGTAAAAGTGCAGGCACAAAACTGAAAAGCTTGCACTACTGTGCCTAAAAGTGTTCAGCTGCATTTTAAACAGCAAACAATAAAAAGTTACAGATTTTCTTTTTAGTTCCCCAAAGAACGAATGACAGTAAAAGAAGAGTTCTGTGGCTTCAGGCCGTCTGCAGACGAATGACCAAATCAGAAGATAATTTCTATACGACCCAACCATAGAACACCTGCTTTGAAAATGGATTGAACTGCCAGAAGCAGAGGGTATTTAAACATTAATTAAAAAACAATTCATCTATTTAATTGAGAAGCATGCAATGTTTCAATCCTGAAACTCCTTTCAGAAACGAGAAAGAGAGAAAAAGAATGCAGAGAAATAACAAAACGATGTGTTCAGTAACATGTTCCTTCCTGTAAACCCGTGACGTTTCATCCGATGTCACATTCAAAATTCACTTCACAGTTTTTAACTTTCTGCCACTTCAGCTCAGACGGTCCCCACAGTGAGCGATGTTATTTCCTCTAAAACTACCCCATCTCTTCTTACTCCCTCTTCTTCTGCCCTCTTGGCTCGCGACTCATCTGCTTCATGCCCCACTTGACTCTGATGATATGAGATTTCAGTCCCCATGGCAACCGGTGCGACTCGTGGCCATCTCGACTTTCCTGTCTCTAATTCCTGCCCCTTTCATTTGCATAGAAATAACATTTTGGGATGAATGAGCGGTCCCCTCCGGTCCCAATCTGTGTCTGTCTGAGAGCTCCAAGCATCTTATTTGTGTTCCTGCCCGCCTGTATCAGCGCGAACATTTACCTCGTGATGTGAATGATGAAGCTGACAGTGTAGAGGAGCTGATGTGATCTCTCCGAGCTCTGGGCCTCATTTTAATATCGCCTTTGGCCATGTATTTTTATTACACTCATATTTCATCAAACAATCTCACCAACAAGCGGGTAATGACATAATTAACCTACAGGGGGGAGTGCCCTCGCCGCCAGGACAATGAATTTAATTGGTGAGGCTTCAAAGCAAGGCCGGCCAATCAGAGAGGTCGGAGAGAGGTGGGATGGTGAGCAGAACGCCATCGCTGTGCATCGAGAGCCAACAGCAGCAGGCGGCAACAGCGAGCATACAGTTAATGAGGTTTTAATGACATTAACTTTCAGGTCCAGGTACTGCTGAGCTCTGTGTTTTACATCCAGGTCACTAATACGAAAAACTTTTTAAAAAATAAAGCAATGTACCTTTATCTTAACTGTAGGTTTCATGAAAAGAAGCTCATTACTCTTTGGAAATTGCACAATTCTGAGAGCAGAGTAAATGAAGATGAATTCAGAAGCATGTAGGGGCTGTTTTCATGCCTCTGTAATAAAAGCTTATTATTCAAGTTGGACTTTTTGTTAAACAATTCTTCCCATTTTCCTCCTCAGTGCTGTACTAATGGACTACCTGAAGGCTCCCCGCACAGTTTTCTGTTTAGAATGAGATTACTTACACCTGAGGTAACTAATAACCTAAATGAGCTTTAGTTTCTGCAAAAAGACTTTCTTTAACAAGGTTTTATTTCATTATTTCTTACCACTTGCAGAATGGTCTGAGGACGGTAATTAGATTGTGCACCGAACAACTCTTGGTCATGTTATACTGAAGCTTGTTGTGGATATTCATTGTCACCAGAGGTAGAACTTTAACAACCTTTTCTCTGTCAAAATCCAGACGAAATGTAATATTGTGCTCGAACAATATCCAAATCTGATGTGAATAGGGTCGTGAAATTTCCTGATCGCGATCATGCTAAACTTTATATATTTTAATGAGCACCAGATATTTCCTTTAAGGACAAACCATTCTATGTAGTTACTTCCAGTGAGGTTAAAAAAGAAGCTAAATATTGTTTGTCCCATCCAATATTTCAATGTTGTGGTAATAATGAACAATGAATCCACTCCAGGATGGGATCTTGTACTCTGGAAAGCAGAAACAAGCTGTAAATGCAACACAGGTCATTGCACCACTTTATAGGATGATATGTTGAACTTGAACTCAAATGGATGAAATGTTGGCACCAAAGTTTCAAATGTCACTTCCCATAAACTTCCCATTCCACGCTCACACTACATGTTTATGACCTGACTTTCATGTTAGGAAATGGAGGGGATGGTGGAGTTACAGGAAACAAAGCTGCTGGTTTGAGACAATATTTAACATTTAGGGAAGGGAAACTACTAAAAATGTTGAAATGCTATAGTCCGAATCAAGGTTGGAGTTTCGTCATTTTAGGGGCAAGGGCATTTGACCTTCACTGTTTTTTGTTTTTAGGGGCACCAAGGCCACATAACAGGGCACATTTGAGTAAAATTTGATGATTTACCTTTCAGATTGATACCATAACATCCTAATTTCTAATAAGACATGGACTATGTATTAAAACATTTTTTAATATCAATATCAAGGTAATGTTACATTAAAAAAACAGTTGTTTTTTTTAAGTAGGGATAGGTTTAGGTGATTTTGATGACACTACACAGAATAATAGTGAAGTTATTGAATATTTTTTGTACTATCTCTTTTTGGTGTTGCACTTTGGAGACAGTCCCTGCGCCCTCGCCTCACAGACGGCTGACCACAGAGACCAATGTTGATGTCCAGCCCGGAGGACCGCATAAAAAAATATCTGATGTCCCAAGACCTTGATCATCTCCAGCTGTGTTCAGAGTGAACAAGCCTAACAGTACAGAGCATAAACCTGCCCCCTCCATGCTAGCAGATGGCACATGGGTCAAACTCAAATACAGGACCAATTAAATGGTTTCTGCTGTTTGTTTTTAATTAGCTGTATGAACTTTAACAGTGGGAGACATAATGATTGAAAGTTGAACCCTGCTCATGACTGAGTTGGGCAGGTGTGTGGGTGGGGCCTCCGATCACTGCAGAGTCTGGTATCCAGGATATTTTAGCTTCCTATTTATGCAGTGGAGGGAAGCTGAGATTTGTCATCCATCTCGCATTTCAATCAAATCAACATCCACCATCCATTCGTTTGTTCTTTTGTCTGGCTCTTTAGCTGCTATTTTTCCACTTTCTTCATCAGGTTGTGTCCAACAGTGTCTGCCTACCACTGGCTGCTAAGCAGGTAGTGGACAGCAGGCTTTTTAAAGAGCTTTTTCTGCACTGAATCAAAACAGAAAAGTTCCTGACCAGACAGCTTAAAACAATGAGCTGAGTGATTAAGATCCGACTTTGCATTTCCCCTTAGCTTTGTCCATCAATATAAGCAAATCCTCTCACATAGAAGTACTCTACAGACACTTTATTATTCCCCTACATTTGGCTTGACAACCTCAGACAACAACTTTACTGCGAATTATCTTAAGGTCTTTGAGTTTTTAAAGCAGCAGATATTCCTATTGACCCTCTTCTTCAGTTACCACTCCACCACCGCTGAGACCATTTTGGCCAGCCTTCAGAGCGGCAGCGGCAGATAGCAAGAAGGACCGAGGGCTCTGAAACCCCGCAGGGTCGTGGCGGCCAAACTTAGCTTGAGTGGAGACGGAGACGGAGGCAGAGGAGACGGAGAAGTCGACTGACTGGCTGCCTAAAAACGTCTAATCTCATAAGAAGTCTGTTGCCTGCTGACAGGGGAGCGCCGAGACGCCAAATACAACTTTAAAAGCTTTTTTTTTTTTTCTTTTGCTCTCCACATCCCTTTATCACAGACAGGCCATGTGCTACAGGCTGAAAGGAGAACGCCTGGCAGGAGACCCCAGTGGAATCATGGGAGGAAAAAGCATGTGTGCATTTGTGCTGCATGTTTCTTTTCTTTCAGCATTTCTGTCAAATAAAACAACACTAAATATTTCATGTTATGAATTTCCTCTGGAATAATGCAGCTTTTGTTTTTACATGCTTTCCCCCTGCCGTCGTTAATATTGAAGGAGGCCGTGGCAGAGACGTCTAAATGGATGCATTGTGTGGGCTGCAGGGCGGTGGAGGAGCGAGAGCAGTAATTCTTCGGCAGGAGTCAAGCAGCGACGTGGAAACATGGCAGCGCATAAAGCCAACATTATCCAGAAATGACCTGTTTTTTTTCTACGTGTCTCCTTATGCATTATTGCAGGTAATAACAACTTCCATATAAACTGTGTAATGTGGAAAACAAATATTGTCTACGACTGTATTGTATAAGATGCAAGACTGTAAATGTAAGGCAGCTTATACAGCACCCCCTAGAGGTTTTAGTATTTTGCGCTCACCACAATATGGAAAAAACCTACCCTTACCTAGCTAGTTCTATTCTGGATAATCATAATCTGACAACATATCATGGACCTGGACGACTCTGGTTGAAACTGGACATTTCAGGCACTCAGACATTCATATAATTCATTCTGGGATGAATGTTTAAAGAGCTGAATGTTTAAAAAGCTGGTGGCCAGTGGCGGCACGGAGCGAAAATATCTGAACAGAGTCTGGGTTCATTTTAAGTTCTTCCAAGACATGATGATGCTGGATCAGACCTAGACTTGGGGTACTGCAGCAGTCAAAGAACAGCTGCATATGTTGTCTGAGCAAGCAGCTATTGTGTACCGAAGTATTAGAACAAAGTATTACGCTTTTTCTCAGTTGCTAAAACACTAAAACCCATTGGCTGAACAAGGTTTACAGTTGCCGGAACTCATTTAGCTAATTGTGCAGACTGTTGTCAATACCTTAAACCATTTCACATGGTAAAGCACAATTTGCAGATCTCACTTAGACTTTTCAGCAGAACTCTAAACACGTTCTCATTCTCAAAAAACATTCTGCACTCTAATGCACATGTCATCCATACTGGTAAAGACAAGTGGCAACAAAAAGAGAACACATGTCATTGATTAAACACAACCACTCAAAATTGATTTCACTTGTTTCAAATCGTGTGACACAACCAATATAAGCCAGTTCAGAGAGCAAACAGGTGCATCTTCTGCAGCCATGGATTTAGCCTGTGATGAGGAACCATGTCAGGGCTGGATACGGCACACAAGAGGCTTCTTCCCCTGGTTGCCTCAGGAGGAAAAATATTGCTTGTGATGTTGACGAAGTGCTCTGGCCAGACTCAGCCCAAAGTATTGTATACTGTAATACAGTGCATTGTAGGCTGTATACTGTACAACAAACAAATTGTCTGGCCCTGAACATTGTGCTTTCCATTTGTTTACAGTACTGACTGCTCAATAGATTTTGACTGCAGGTTCATATCAACAAAGAACAAGAATTACAGTATCACAGGAACAAAGGACAAGTTTGTGAGATACAGAGTACAGTGCTGTAAGAATAGGGGTACAAAGAGGAGGAGGACCAAAAAAAATGCAAAAAGCAAAGCAGAGTATAATTTCTGATCGATTTTGAGCTATGATAGAACATGTTTTCATTCATCAAAAGACAATGACGGAAAAATATGAAATTTGTTTTGAGATTAAAAATGTATTTCTTCCTGAGAACTATATGTTTTGAACAATGTGTTTTCTATTTTTCGGTGTATTGTTTACTGACTGCTTGAGAGTGTTTATCATTGTGATCGCTTTGTTTATGAATTGAGAGCAGTGTTTGGTTTTGAGCACAGGTAAATCTGTTTTGAGGCCAAAGTTTCATTTTGCACGAGGAGTCAGAGGTTTTGTAAATAGTGCTTGAGGCTGAGGTTTTGTGTTTAATGTTTTCAGAAAAAGGAGCAAGGTTTCAGAAATTGTGTTTTAGCAATTGAGAAAAACTGTAATTATGTAGGGAGCAAAGAAGGAAGTCAGGTGACTTGGGGAAAAAAAGTAGTATTAAGCATCCACTGTTGGGTGTTGCATTCAACACTGTTGCAAAACAAAAGATCAAACTCATTACAACAGAACAAAATATATCACCTGTTTTCCCCACACACATTCTTCATCCTTTTCAAAACCAGGGGCCTACATTACCCACAATGCAGCTCAGCCACTGAGTGACATCACTGGAGATAATTTACATCCAGCTTTCTCTGGAGCCACTGGATTCTTTTACTACTTGTTTTCACATAATGTAGTAGTACCGCACAAGACCTGTCAGCACATGCTAATGTAGAAAACTGGTTTAGACATTTTTTTGTTTAACATAAAGTAGATGTCATGGCAGGAAGAAGGTGAAGGAAGTCTTTTGTTATTTTGGTTTATAACTGGCTCTTGCATACGGACGCTGAGAACTGCAGTGGACTCACCTCAGCAAAACCTAAAGACAGGTACCACTTCATGGAAATGTTTTGTGGCCCGGGGTGCTCTGGCTTCAGATCCAAACTGTCTTCACTCGGAGTTCTTCTAAACGGAAACACTTAAAGAGACATTCTTCTTCATTCATTTTCTCTCTGCTGCGGGATGCTCTGCCTCGTGCCTTTGATGCTGTTCCCTTTCAAAGTAAAACAAGACATGAATTCAACATCGCCGCTGTTTATCTCGGCTCAGGCCCGAGCGGCTTTCAAATTCAGAAAATTTCCTGCGGCCATGTTGCTTAGAACAATTTAGCAGTTCAAAGTTGTTTTAATGTGTCTATGTGTGTGTGGCTCTTCTCACACAACATGCCAGCACTTTTTTTCAAAGACTAACAGTAGAATTAACATCAAACACCTCACTGTTGCTCTATCTTACGGGTTCCACGGCACTTGAAAGCAACTGTTTAACATCCATTTTTTATCAGCCATCTTTGAAGAAGTTGGGAGATCTCGGTGTGGAGTATGAGGCGCTGGTGTTTGGTTTGGTGGGGTACCGTGGTCTATGATCCATCGAGCTGCCTCGGCGTCGCTCGGAGCTTTGTTTGTTCACCCATTTAAGTCTTCTGTCCACTCAGCAGGGAGGAGAGAAAAGATTTCCCGTCGTCCCCAAACAAGTATCTGACCTGCATCTTGTTTCGTCTTTGCAAAATGTTTAGTAATATATTAACATTAGTCTGTGTGTGCTGTTTCACATCAATAAGTCATTGCTGTGTAAATTTGAGTCGTAGCAGTTGTTTGTTTCCACCACTCACCATAGCACATCTATCATATAACAGGAACCATTTTACTGTATGTGTTGTCTTTAGTCATGTGATCAATAAGTAAGTGGACATCAAATCTAAAACCTGCTGAGACGTCAACCTTCAGAAGATGTGATTTGGTAGTTTTGTGTTTGTTTTACCCTGAGCAGAGAGTTAAAGGCCTGTCAGGTTGTTTGTACAGCCAGGCTGTGTTGGTTAACTTCTGCTCTTGCAACTCAGTCACTGACTGTAAAAAATTGTGAACACAGCCACAGTGACATCATTCACAGGTTTCTTAAGAGCCAGAATGAAGCTCAAAGTGGCATGTAACAGCACCAATTGGCTCCCCTAACTACACGCTAATCCAAATTGGACATGGAGGCGGGGCATGGGTGGGGCTGAACCGAGCCTAGTTAAACAAGCCACCTAGCTGGAAGCTACCAAGCTAGCCAATGCTACCAAGCTATCAGTGTTCACACATAAAAAGGCTCAGATGTTCCTTTGCTATTTGTAGGATATTGACCGCTAGTTTATTCATCTCAAAAAAACTGAATACTTGAATGTACTTTTGACCAAAGTAAGAGTTCACCAAAGTTAATTTCTGTTATCCTACAGTGACTTTTCTTTTTCTCATCCAGTCTCTGTGTGTCCATGAAGTGAAGTACATTTCCCTCCATTCAGCAGTCTAATTTGAGAGAATTAAAGTACTTTACAGACGATGTCGGCAGCTCCACACTCACTGCTGTGGATGTTGATTAGCAGGAGTGAAGATAAATCCACTTTTCAATCCCAAAAGTTTCAAAAACAAACTGTGTGCTCTCCTCGAATCCAGCTACAGCAGCTGTCTGCTGGTGAACTCTAACAGAGTCGCTAGTTAATCCAAAGCACCTTCAACGCTTTATACTGAGATACAAAGTCCTCCTCCAGACGAACTCTACAGCCACTGGTTCCACCACTTGCTGAGCCATGAGCTAATTATCTAGTGGTCGCTAAAGCCAAGCAAAGAGCAGCATGTGTCGGTTACTCTGGGGCTGCCCCCTATTTTTTTTGAGCTACCTTCGAATTGTGTTCATATTCTACATATTACACCTTTAAAAAAACACACACAGACAGACTATAAAAATTATGTTTGCATGGTGTTCAGCCCCTGCGATATTTTAGTTTGATGTGGCAAATTGA
>CAEMYA010000184.1:800286-831488 GCA_903131615.1 Diplodus sargus | reverse complement strand
ACATTACATTTGAAGAATTTGATATAAATCTCTCTTTGCTAATTATGTCTATATATTAGATACCTGTTGTCATATATTCACCAAAAAACATACCTTCCAGCTGTTTGGAGGTTGCCGCTCGTTTGTTATACCTATGTAAAAAATTGCAACATGAAAAGATCACATTATAATAACTGCCTGCTGCTTCGGTTACCTCCGCTGTATAATCAGACACCTTAATATAGCACAGTTATGTTCTGAGTAACTCAGCTCTTCAACAGCTGACTGACAGGAGGTGACAGAGGTTGCAGGTACGAATCCGCCTGGACACTTTTCCATGTCAGTCACCTGTCAGTCAAAGCAGTGTCATGTTCCACTGAAGGCCCTCGCTGTCTGCTGACGCCGTCAGACAGTACTGAGTGCAGCACTGGTCACAGCTGCTGTTGTCTCTGAGTGACTGCTGGAAAGACTTTCTAGGAGCAACACTCTTCATTTATAAAGTTGAAATATATTTAACCTCTGGTGCTCTGTGCCCTGAGCGCTCAAAATATGCGAAGCCGCCGGGAGCCAAGAGTGATTTCTTTAGAAATGATATTAAAGAGAAGTCAGAGCATTTCCCAGCAGATGCACGACCCAAAGCAGCGCTGCAGCCACAGAGTCACGACTGTCATTGTATCAAAGGAAACCTTTATCTCACCCTGCTCCAGAAAGCTGCACAGAAAGCTCACAGCCGCTTTATTCTTCGACAATAAATGCTCAAGAATCAGACTCACAGAGATGCTCCAAGTTACAGTACAGTACACAAGAAATGATTCATGTCTGCTCAATCCAAACAGATTATATGAATCAGAATAAACTCACAACACCATGGCTGCAGTGTTTGATCCAGTCCTGGTCAGTCGGTCACAACACAGGATATTCAAACATGGCTAATAAACTTAATGACGCTAAGACTTAATGAAGAAGTTGAAGTGGATGTTTAAATCAAGACTAAGACTAGTGGCTCTAGCTTGTGGAGTCTGCTGGGACCATGACCTCAGAATGGCAGGAGGAGTCACCATGGTCAACAGAAATCAGCAGACACCCAATGAACAGGTCTGGACAGCAGACTAGTCCCAGTGAACACTGTCTCTGAGAGCGACGGAGGTCAGCGTGAAGACAGGGGATACAGTATGGAGGTGATTTACAGCGGCTCTGACCAGGACTATGACTCCAGGGACAAGACAATGTGGCAGGCGGGGACAGGAGAGGACAGAGAGAGAGTCGGACATCAGCAGCATGTTGAGCCAGAATATTTTCATGTTACTCTCTGAACTGAGGATTTATTTGGACCAAACTAGAGGTGACTGTGGAGACAAACCAACACTGTTCTGGTCACTTTGATGAGTTAACGAGACTATTTAGCTCATTTTAGTTGAGTCAAAGAGAGAAACCTGAATTCAGACGGTGTATGGTTGTATTTATTTGTTTAGTAAAGAAAAGGTGTCAGAATTGTTTTCTTTATTGACATTAAGCGAGTTTATTTTGTTGACTTGTAAGCCTAATTAGTGAAATGTCTGCTGTTGCATCTCCCATCTGAAACTGCGGGGCTGTCAGACGATCACCTCTGAGCTACACAGTGATGTTAGGAGACAAGACATGTCGGAGGCTAGCTAGTTAGCATGCTAACTTCAGTAGACATTTCTGTAATGCAGAACATAGACGTCAACACAGTGTTTTGATAAAGTTAGTTCATTCCTTTTTTTTATGTTTCAAACAAAAATTACAGATACCCCTTGATGTTTAGGGAAACACTAATAAGTCACACAGAGTTTCCAACAAACTGCATATACTTATAGAGTATAAATTAATGTGAAGCTGGTTTTGTCTACTTCTCTTGGAAATTGGAAGTTTATAAGACTACTCAATTAGTAGAATTATCCAGTAATATACACACAAAATGTTGAGCAGAAATGTGTTTGACATGCTTTCTGTTCTCCTGTCTATCATCGCTTGGCCTTTTTATGTTGGTCTTTTCCTGTTGGGAACCATTGTTGACAGTTCTCATTCACTCCAATGAACTCAGGTTTGTTAGAGCAACATCGAGTTACAGAAGCTCCAGTTTTGTTTGGCTCATCCTTGGACTGAAGAAAGAAATGCACTTTTTTCGCTTTTCACTTGCAAGGAGGTCAAGGAGTGGATGGCAGCTTCTTATATCTTGTTGTATTCAGAAATGTTCTTTTGTCAGCTGTTGATGAAACCTTCGCCCTGGACAAGACGTCCTTGTGATGATCATGGTTTGAATTTCTCGTGTCTGAGCTTCAGTGCTGTGTTCAGAGTGTAACTTCCTTTTGTGTTCTGTGTCATTTCGGGCAGAACTTCAGGACATCAGTTGGCAAATAATTTGTCTGTTTTTGATATATTCCGTGGGACAACATCACATCTGTAAAGTAAGACATATATGAACAGAGTCCGTTCATTAAGCTGACCTCTGTGTGACCTTGCGTCTGCTGCTCATACAGCTGCCTCCCGCCACCCTCCACTCAATTATGAAGTTTTTTTTTTATGTTACCTACGCTCGACAGAAATAGCTTTTTCCTTTCGTGTTCTTGGATAATTTTCACCCATAATCCTCTCTGTTTGCATCCTTTTGGGTCAAGGAGCTCTGTGACGGCGTCATGTATGATTGGATCTTCATCAGGGTCACCTTGCACTTCAATAAGAATGGGCTCCGGTGTTCTCCCACCATCTTTCCTTTTGTTTTCTTCCAGAGGATGTCGAGGGGAAGCTGATGAGAATAATCTACATGCCAGTGAGAGAAAAGGAGAGACGGAGAAAGACGGCGCGTCAAAACTTTGAAACGGGGAGGCGATGATGCAAGGCCCAGGCAAGACGCCTAATACCCCCGGCTAACGATCCAGCAACTGGAATGCAAACCCTCGGTGAGCTCAGGTGGGGAGCTTTGGTTTGGGGAGGGGAGGAGTTTTTCTCTTTTATTTCAGGGGAGGGGGTGTTAGGGTGTCACTCTGCTTGGAGGCTTTTTGACGTCGTTGTCACTTCCTCTTCCTGTAGAAATGTCTCTGAGGCAGCGAGCGATGATCAAGGAGGGACACTGCAGTGTAGAGGAGTTGTGTCTCCGTCCTTACTGCAACATTTGAATAGCTCATAATCAGAAAATCTGATTTCCTTCACTTCACTTCACAAAGACTTCCCCTGTCTGAGATCAGATACAGATTCATTCATGCAGTGGACCAAGATGTTTTCCAGAATTGGAGCAAGAACACCGTAATTATTTTTTTCAGTTATTGCAAGATTAAGCTTATCATAGCAAGTCTTACCCTCCACTAGTGACATGTATGTGTACAATTTTGTTCATCAGGCGATTAATTAAATACTCTTAAATACCTTTAAAATAACACAAACTTGTATTTTTTGCTAGATTCTACAGTCACAGCATTCAAGCAAAACAGCAACTCAGAGACAATTGTGGTACACAAGTTGTGAAGTGAGTTGATGTAAGAAACCTTTATCAAAGTGATGTGTTGTGTACTCGTTGTATTGTTTCCTTGGCTCTTCCTTGTCACTCAAATACTGGAAACAGCTGTCAACATTTCATTTAAACGATTTGAGTGATAAAATGCTGGACGACTTCTTTTTGGCGTCCATGTTGCTCCCACATTCCAACACAACACATAAACCCACAAGTCAGACATAGTCCCAAGATGTTGGGAAATGGGACCATCAGAGTAGCACATGAATGCTGCAGTTATACTACTTCACCTGACTTCCTCCTTGGCAGCTGTAATAATGATTACTTCCACTAGAGGCCACCGACTAACATGAATCGTAAAAGTGGGTAATAATAAGCTGCTTTCAGAGTGGACCTACATGGTCATTTTTCTGATGAGCGCTACATGAGAAAAAAAGGCTCAAGTAGTTACATGTCTATACCTCCATGTATGCTGTCACCTGAGAGCCAAACCATTCCAAGAGGATGGCAGGAACCAGAGTCAAGGACAATTTATTAAAGAGGATTCATTTGTATTTGAAGTTTCTCTCTTCTTATCTCAGGTTAATGTTTTTTGATGTTTTGTCAGTGAAGAAAATCTGGTTGAAAATAAATGGGATTTTTCTTTTTATTGTACAGCTCTATCTGCTCTATACTCGTCTGATCTCATAACCCAGCCAGCTGTATGTGGCCTCATCTTCTTCTTCACAATGAACACATGAAAACATGGGCAAGCTTCCCTTTTTATCTCCTGACACTTCAAAGAGAATCCATGCAAAATTTAGCATGCCTGCTTTACCACCAGAGCGGCTCATAGATCTGTCCTCGCTGCATCAGAGTGAAGGCGTCTCACTGGGGAGATGTGGGCGGTGGGTGGAGGTGAGACGGGGGTGACAGGTGGCTCCGTTATAGTCAAAACCAACGACATGAACTTGTTCCTCTGTGACTCCTTCAGCCGCACAAGGCTGAAGGGAAGACTTGCTTGCACACCAGGTTTATCATTTTTAACAGAATATAATATCACAAAGCGTACACATTAACTGCAAAATTCTCCAGGTACAGACCAGATTTCTTTTTTTACATATCATTTTAGGAAGCTGCCACTGTGGCTAGAAGAGGTCCACATGTTTTTTTTTCATTGTTAGCAGTAAGTTTTCTCCTCACAGCTACAGCTACAACAGTGGTTCTTAACCTTTTATGAGTGCTGGATGAACCCTTTGTAATGAGCTGACATGGCTCTAGCAAACCCTTGCTAAAGGGAAACCACTGACATCCCAAGCTGCCAGTACTTTGTTTTTGATATAGTATAGTATATAGTATATTGTTTGTGGAATATAAAGTAAGCATCCGAGTTGTTCTTCTCACTTTTTCTCTGAGAAAATGGAGATACCAGAGCTGACTCTGCCCCGCCCACAGGGCTGCAGTAAAAATACCTGTTTTTATCCCCAGAAACACAGCCGGAAATGTACTTACACCTTGTTAAAAAATATCTGGATTTTTCAGCACAAACATAGCTGGAAATATTTCAGTGTTTCTGTCACAGAAAAACTAAGACGTGCCTCGACGTCTCGTCGAAACCACCCAGATTTGTAGCCTCAAACACAGCTAGAAGCATCCTGACGTCTTGTTAAAAATTCAGCTTTTATGCATGTAAACTGATTGTGATACGACATATTTTGTTAATATGTGCAATGCCAACATTTTATTCTTATGATTCTGGTCAAACACTTCCAGGGCACAGTGTGGCCACGTCCAGTAGGAAAACACATTTCAGTCACATTATTCATTGTTTGTAATGGAATAGACAACAATTTTTTAATGAAACATGTCAGTTGGCTGGAATATTTCACCTGTTTCAGGATATGTCTTGTCTTTATCTATGAGCTGCCAAAGTGAAATTGTTCCAAAATGAACCAGTTTCCCGCAGGAGTGAACCGAGTTGCAGCACAGTTGGTCCTAATTTGCTCTGAACACACAGCGAATGAGTCCTACTGAAGATAGTGCAGATGTAGACAGGTCAGAACTCAGACGATGTGTATCTGGAGTCTCTTTGTTCGACTAGTTTCAGTCCTCCATCTATCTGAGTGATGCAGCAGCAGCAGGTCAGGAGACACAAAACTTCAGAGAGGAGAGTGGGGTGACCTCTGCGGTTCCTGGAGCGCCGTCTAATCTTACATCACAGCTCGCTGATGGTGAGCACAGCTAATGGAGTCTCAGTGAGGAGGAGGTGGAGGAGGAGGAAGAGGGGCCTGCAGAGGGGTGAAGGTGAAGCAGAGCAGGTGTAGAGGAGAAATTAGGAGGTTGCAGTAGTTCACAAACAGGTGCGTCTTTGTGTCCAAGCTTTCCACACATCCTTTATTTCCCCTCAAGCTTGCAAAAAAAACAGGCTCTTGGGAAATTGATGTAGGAAGTTTTGTAAACTTTCATCTTCAAGGAACATCACTGAACAGGAAACAAGATAAAATACAGCCGATTGTAGAAACTGATCAATATGAGATGTTAAGAAAAGTCAGAACCACATTTCTATTATAATAGAAATGTGGTTCTGACTTTTCTTTTGCTTCTTAAATGAAGAAATATCTACATTTTTGGATCCAGAGACAGAATGATTGGCTGCTGAAGCCACCTAATGTTAACATCACTTTTACAGCTGGACTTGCTGTGTGAGAAATTAATGTTTTCATTAGTTGTTGGGGAAGGAGTAAAGGCTGAGTCCCTTTTTTAAAATGTCAGGTCATATTTCTTTGATCCCTTTAACCCTTGTATGGTGTTCGGGTCTGTGGGACCCGTTTTCATTTTTTTTTCAACCTTAAACTCATTGCCCTTGCCCTGGTTCATGGCGCACACACGCACACACACACACACACACACACACACACACACTGGACCCGGGGTTAATGAAAGTGGGGAAATTTTAGGTCCTGTGTACCTTCACTGTGTACTCCTCCTGTCTGGCTCTGCTGTTACTGTTAGAGAGAGTTAGTGAGTGTCTGGGTGAGTGTGAGTGTTGTGTTGTGTTTCTGCCCCTGCCATTCCCGCACATTGTTTCAAAATTCAAGTACCAACAACATTGTTAGGGTTAGGGTAGAATTAGAGTGGACCCAAATGCAGAGCAGACAGGAGGCAGGATCGGGGGAACAAAAGGTGAGCTTTAATTAAACCAAAGCTGAAATCTACAAAAAAAAAAAAGGAAAAAAAACAGGAACAAAGGAAAAACGAAAAGAACCACAAAACAAAGTAGAAACTAAACAGCCAAACAAAGTGCAAGCGAATAAAGGCAAAGTTCAAATCAAAGAAAAAACAAAAGTCAAAATCCAAAAACATACCTCAACAGGAGACTGGAGACACGGGAGGAAACTTCACCAGGGACATCACACACAAAGCATACAAAACAAACTGACAAGGAGTGCAAGGAAGACAGAAGACTATATGCACAGACACTGACGACAAGATGAGCTGAAGCAGCAGGTGAGATAATGAAGGGGAATGACAGAGGAAACAATGCTGGCAGACAGGGGGAGACAAACATGCACAAGAGGAGAAAGCATAGAGGGAAGAACACAGGAGACACTAGCTGTGTCCCAATTCAGGGGCAGCGTCCTTCAAGGACCCAGCCTTCGCCGACTGCAAAGGCTGGGTCCTTTGATGAGACCTGCAGGCCGTGTCAACCATTGTTAAATGGGTCTAGTCTTCCAAGCATTTCCCGGTTGCGTCACCAGATGTTCCCGCCCCTATCCATACGTCACTATTTATGCAGCCCAGGTCCGCGAAAGTGACAAGAAGAGTAAAGTTTGACTGTCAGATAGGTTTGAGCTACAGGAATCCCTGAATTTCCTTTTTAATCCTCCTGCTTGTGGAGGAAGAGGAGAAGCAGCTGGTTTATCTCAGGTTGAAAGGACCGTGGAGAGGTAAACATGTTATTTAACCCACAGTAATGTTTCATTATGATCATTATTAGCTAGCTACAGTTTGGGGTAGTTAACATACCGATACATTATGTTAATGCTGACATATAAACTGCGGATTGCCACATAAGGTTTTAATTGGATTTTAAAAGCATTATTCCTATTTAAAATGTTTGGTAGATAGTTTTGTTTGCTATAATGATTTATTATTATCATAATTAGATTATGAAATTACTTTCTGAAGAAATTCCTAATGACATTGCAGTTGTTGATCAAGTCAGAACTGCAGACCCAGTTGATGGACGATATGGTTGACAGTGGCGACTGGACCCCAAACACCCTGAGTACAGACTCAGATCATGTCTCACTGACATCAGGGTCTTCATTGTGGCACTGTTCAGCCTGTTACTGTACATCATCTGTAACTGTTTTAATCCATCCATCCATCCATCCATCCATCTTCTTCCGCTTTATCCGGAACCAGGTCGTGGGGGCAGCTGCCAAAGCAGGGACACCCAGACTTCCCTCTCCCCGGACACTTCCTCTTCTGGGAGGATCCCAAGGTGTTCCCAGGGCAGCCGAGCGGTATAGTCACTCCAGCGTGTCCTGGGTCTTCCTTGGGGTCTCCTCCCGGCGGGACATGCCAGGAACACCTCCCAAGGGAGGTGTCCCGGGGGCATCCACTACAGATGCCCTTCGCCTTTCAGCTCAGCTCTCTCTTCATCACGACAGACCGATACAACGACCGCATTACTGCGGCTGCTGCACCGATTCGCCTGTCAATCTTGCTCTCCACCCTTCCCTCACTCGTGAACAAGACCCCAAGATACTTAAGCTCCTCCACTTGAAGCAGAAGCTCTCCCCAAACCTGGAGCAGGCCACCTTTTTCCGGTCGAGAACCATGGCCTCGGGCTTGGAGGTGCTGATTCTCATCCTGGCCGCTTCACACTTGGCTGCAAACCGCCCCAGGACATGCTGGAGGTCCTGGCTCGAAGGAGCCAACAAGACAACATCATCTGCAAAAAGAGAGCTCTCAAGTACCCTGTGGAGGGTATAGAGCTAGTCCAGTACTCCGGGAAAGGACGAAAACTGCATTGTTCCTCCTGAATCCGAGGTTTGACTATCGGCCGAATTCTCCTCTCCAGTACCCTGGAATAGACTTTCCCAGGTAGACCCCGGTCTGCCAGTCCAGAGGCACTGTCGCTAACTGCCACGCGATGCTGCAGAGACCAAGACAGCCCCACAACATCCAGAGACTTGAGGTACTCAGGGCAGATCTCATCCAACCCCAGTGCCTTGCCACTGAGGAGCTTCTGGACTACCTCAGTGACTTCGGCTTGGGTGATGAATGAGTCAACCACTGAGTCCCCAGCCTCTGCTTCCTCTATGGAAGGCGTGTCAGTGGGATTGAGGAGATCCACGAAGTATTACCTTCCACCGCCCGACAATGTCCCCAGCCGAGGTCAACAGCTCCCCACTGTAAACAGTGTTGGTGGAGGACTGCTTCCCCCTCCTGAGGCGGCGGCATGGTTTGCCAGAATTTCTTCGAGGCCAACCAGTAGTCCTCCTCCATGGCCTCCGCGAACTTTTCCCAGGCACAAATTTTTGCTTCCGCAACCACCCATGCTGCCGCACGCTTGGCCTGCCGGTACCCGTCGGCTGCCTCAGGATTCCCCCGGGCACACCAGGCTCGATAGGACTCCTCCTTCAACTTGGCAGCATCCCTTACTTCTGGAGTCCACCACCGGGTTCGGGGAGCTCCGGACAGCCGCATCAACAATGGAAGTGGAGAACATAGTCCATTTGGACTCAATGTCCCCAGCCTCCCTCGGGATCTGGTCAAAGCTCTCCTGGAGGTGGGAGTTAAAGACCTCCCTGGCAGAGGGTTCCGCCAGACGTTCCCAGCAGACCCTCACAATGCTGTCCGGCTTCCTCCCCTGCCAGTGGATCCAACTCACCATCAGTTGACAGCTCAGCTCCTCTCTTCACCGAGTGTCCAAGACATGCAGCCGGAGGTCAGATAACAGGACCACAAAGTTGATCAATGACCTCTGGCCGAGGGTGTCCTGGTGCCATGTGCACACATGGACACCCTTATGCTTGAACATGGGGTTCGTTATGGACAAACTGTGACTAGCACAGATGTCCAGTAACAAAACCACTTAGGTTCAGATCGAGGAGGCTGCTACTCCCAATCACACCCCTCCAGGTAACACTGTCGTTGCCCACGTGAGCGTTGAAGTCCCCCAGTAGAACGATGGAGTCCCCGGTTGGAGCACTCTCCAGTACCCCTCACAGGGCCTCCATGAAGGCCGGATACTCTACACTGCTGTTCGGCCCATAAGCAAAAACAACAGTGAGAGACCCATCCCCAACCTGAGGCGCAGGGAAGCGGTGAACGAGAGAGCCAACACATGGCGGCTTAGCTGGGGAGCTATAAGCAAGCCAACACCAGCTCGCCGCCTCTCACCCCGGGCAACTCCAGAGTAAAAGAGAGTCCAGCCTCTCTCAATGAGTTGGGTTCCAGAGCCCAGACTGTGCATGGAGATGAGCCCGACTATCTCTAGCCGTACAGCTCAACCTCCTGCACTAGCTCAGGCTCTTTTCCCCCCAGCGAGGTGACATTCCATGTCCCCATGGCTAGAGTCACCATCCGGAGATTGGGTCATCGGGGGCCCTGCCCACAACCGCTACCCAAATCACACCACACCGGCCCCTTCTGAAACCCTCCCGCGGGTGGTGAGCTTACTGGAGGGCGGGCCCACGTTGCTCGTTTGGGCTGCACCTGACCGGATCCCGTGGGCAAAGACCCGGCCACCAGGCGCTCGCCTGTGAGCCTCAACCCTGGGCCTGGTTCCAGGGTGGGGCCCTGATGACATTCCAGGCGACATATACTTCGATCTTAACTTCTTCGTTAGGGGCTTTGGAACCGCTCTTAGTCTGACCCATCACCTAGGACCTGTTTGCCTACCCTACCAGGGGCATTAAGCCCCGGACAACATAGCTCCTAGCAATCTTCGGGTATATTTTTTTTAATAGTAATTGTTTTTTGTTAATAGTTAATAATAATCTGTAAATGGTTATTTATGCTGTAATTTAACTAGACTTTATAGTTTAAAGTCTGGAAATAAAGCAGGGATCACAGCCTGATCTAAATCTGTTCATCTTGGTCCATTCATGTATATGAAGTAAAAATAGTCTATAACATCTCCACAGTCACAATAAGACATGTCAACCTCGGAACGCCTAACGTTTGAAAGTAAAGGCCTTTAAGGCTTTTCTTCCAAAGACATCGCACTGAGCATTACCAACGTATTTTAACTTATATTTTAAGGTCCCTTGACGTTTAACATATCTGCCATTGGATGTTCAAATGAGTAAAAACCGAGTATAGAACAAATACTTAGATTTAAATGCGAGATCTGTGCCACTTGAGGTCGGCATTATTTCTTTCTTTCTTCTTCTCTTCGGGAACGCAATGAATCTTGGACAATGTATAGCTGTGAAGGATAGTAGCAGTTCATCCTCCAGGAAGAGGGAAAAGCAGGCAGCATTTGTGGGCTGCATTTGGAGGATCCTTTAAATTGGGACAGCCTTTGCGCAGCGTTGTGACATAATTGCATTTCAAATGCGCACTCCGAAGGTTGCTGCCCCTGAATTGGGACACTGCTACAGAAAGGACACAAGAGGGAAAGGAATCAAAACCTAAGACACAAGACACAGAACCATGACATCAAAACATAAGATAAAACACACTGAACCACGACAAACGTCTGCTCTCATATTCCCGCACATTTTACCCTCTGTCTTGCGGGAACCAATCTTTATATTCTCATACTCTATCCCAGCTGCAAATTGGGGGTGGGACACAGTAAATATTGCATTGCTAGTGTGGTTCCTTAGCACAACTGATCAAGATGGCCAAAAGAGTCTCTGCTCAGAGGACCTTGCAATTGATTTTGAAAGAGAGAGAAGCTTTTGATGATGATGATGTAGAGGAAGAGGTTTCAGAAAGTGAGGATCACATATCTGACTGTGACTTTGAAGAAGAGGATGAGATTGAGCATCAGCTAGTTCAAAAACAAAGACGAGCCACATGACCAGCCCGTCAAAGAAAGGCAATAATGTGGTCACTGCACAGGGATGGGAGAATCTGTGGCCAGGAGCATCAAAACCTGAGATCATCATGGATTATGATGTCACCAAAGGAGGGGTGGACAACATGGACAGGCTGGTGACTGCCTAGAGCTGCAAAAGGACGACCCTACACTGGCCACTGGTGATACATATTGGACATCTCTGCCTACAAAGCCTTTGTCATCTGGAATGCACTGAACCCAGACTGGAATAGAGGCAAGCTCCAGAGGAGACGCCTCTTCTCAAGGAACTGGGAAAGGTACTGGTGAGACCTCAAATCCAGAGAAGACAATGTGTTCCAAGAACCCCAGCCTCTGCAGCCATCATGAGGAGGGTCCAGGAGGAGAATGTTGGTGACCCATCCACCTGACCCATAGAACCACCATCACCATGGGTTAAATTACTTGTGAAGTGCAAATAAATTAAAATCAATAGTTAAAACCTTGCTTCATTTGTAAATTTGTTGAAATTCTTCCATTCATATCTTGATTATAGCAGATTTTTTAATTAAATTTTACAAAAACACAAACAAAAAATGAGTTGCACTTTTATTCATAAAAGTGATTTAACAAAGGTAAAAGGCAAATATTAACCATATATGTTGTTTGTATTGCTTGTAATTTGGATGAAGTAAACCTCTGTTGAGTATTTTAACATAAAGTTGTTTGAGTGTGTTGAATTAGAGGCCAAAAAATGCAGCAGGTCCACCAGACCCACAAAACACTGGCTGAGTAACAAAAATATGAACGGCACACAAGGGTTAAGAAAGTTGTTCTTTGAGCAGCAAATTGTAGGCACTTAACATTTCTTAAGTCAGGGATATTGTATGTGTCACAGGATATGTACCATACCGACATTTCTAGAAAACATTTCATATCACGTTAACATTAAATGTTCATTATGTGACATTCATATCTGGAGGTGGTGGTGGAGTTAGGTGAGAAGGCTGTCATGTTGGAGGCCGCTGCTCAAGAGCGAGTGATTGAGCTTTTCGTGACCAAGCCGGATAATTTGACAGGAAGTCTGTGATGTCACAACATCAGATTACATAACATTAAAAATGTAACTTAAAAACATGAAGTAATGTGTAGTTTCAACGTTGGCTTGCAGATATGTACATTGCCATCACTGACTCTGGCATTGTCCATGTACAGTTAGTAACACAGCGTCTTTTGGCAGTGCTTGGAAGACTTAAACTACATGTAGTTGAATTACATAGCTTAACTACAATTTGCTGTAACTTGCTGGTAGTTCAACTGCATTCATATTGTGTGCTGCGTCAAGTAATTCAACTACTTTTTGGGTCATTTTTTGTAGTTAAACTACTCAATTTACAAACTACAATTTTGGCTAATAACATGACATATTTTTTTTTTAATAAAAGCATGTGAGTGGCTTTTTAGTGTTGGTAAAGATGTTTTTAGTGCCAAACGGAACCGACTGTCTGATAAAAAACTTTGAGAGACTGCTCATTATTTCATATACACCATATGTTGACTTATTTAACACTGAGTTAAATGAGTATAAGTTGTTGCTGAAGCTACTTTTTTTAGCAGAAGTTTTACAAACTACATTTCTCCATGGGTAGAAATGTAGTTTGTTCAATCTACTGCCAGGCTGAACTATATGTAGTTTTATAAGCTATGCTTGCAAAGTAGCTTCCCCAACACTGCCTGTTGGATTTCCTCCTCAGTACCTTGGACTTTGGGTTTAGCTTTTAAAATTGTTTTGGTGTATTTGGACTTTACAGCAATAAATGTTTCAGTGTTGGTGAAGCTAAACTAAGAGGTCAGTGAAGTTCAAGTCCAGACCCTCCGGCCTTCAATCTCCTCTGTCAGCTCAGAAAATCACGAAAATGGCAGCTGAAGTTTGGCATGAAGCAGCTGTAAAATTCCCTCTGCCCTGATGTGTTAAAATCTCTAAATGCAACACCTGGCTCGTCAGCTCCTTCGTTGTGGAATGATTCATATGCATGGATGATAATTCTTCAGAGAAAATGGAAAAAAAAAGATACAAAATCCTAAAATTGACTGAGCCTGCTGAACAGGAACCTGTCGACAGGTAAACCTCACGCCTGCAGCTTTGCATATTCATAAGCACAGATGCTGAAAAACGTTGAGCGGAGATAAAAAATTCAATGAAAATAAAAATATAGAGCTGCTCGCTACATCAGACGTGTTGTTCTCTCCACGTTAAGGCGGTGGGGAGTCTGCGAGCTGAATTTCATCCCTCTGCTTGTTTACTTTATTACCTTGTTGCAAGTTTTTGAACAGCACTCCAAGCGATGGCTTGTCAATTATGCATATTGCATATTAATACTTAATTTTATTTGATTTGCCTTTCCTTTGCTGTTAATCCATGCACAAACAAGCCATGGATCCTTCAGTGCGGAAGAAGAGCTCCGCTTTCACCGTATATAGGAAACTGAAAATCGCCCCAAAACCACTAAATCTGAGTAATTAACTCCTTCCTTCACGGTTGACAGAGAGGGGTTTTTATTTTAATGATTTGATTCACTGATCCTTTAAATTTAGCCCCGCAGGAGGAGATGCAAATAAAACTCCGTCTTCATTTATTGTCTTTGTGGCCTTTTATGCCAGGCAGTAAAAGCCTCATTGAATTTATGAAACACAAAAGCCGAACGAACCTCGGGGCTGATCCGGTCACTTCACTGACGGTTCCAACATCCACCAGATGACTCCCTGCTCATTAAACAGGCGTGTGCTTGGCAGCAAGTGTCGAGCTCGAGCTTCAAAGGACAAAGTCTGATTTAAAATCGATTAGTCGAGCCTGAGATGACAGGGGAGAAATCGCTGCTGCGTGTTTGTGTGTGTGTGAAAGAAAATGAAGATGACACCTGGAAATAACTATGATCTGCTGATCGATATCCGGTCGAAGCAACAGATAAGACATCAAAGACGGCAGTTCCCTCCTCTGCCTCGCTTCGCCTCGCCTCGTCATATGAAGGCAGCGTTGATCCTCACAGCTGATGGTTGTAATCTATCAGATAGAGCTGAGTATGAATATGAACGTGGGATATTTGACTGCCGCTACATTAACATGTGAAGTCGGCTGCACTCCATATTGTGAAGTGAGAGGATTCAGACAGATCCTCCAGCAGTGTCAAATGAGCATGCTGCTGATGTGAATTATGAAAAAGAGATGTGCTTTATTTTTAAAGTAAATGGATCCTCTGCGCTTCAGCTAGTTTAACATTCTACTTGAGGATTCACATTTTTGGAAAACGTTCCCCTCGCTCATATTTATCTGACAGCTGGAGTAAATTTGCAGATTTACATTCAACAGTGTGGCTGCTGCATACTGACCGAACCTCTGGATTCTACAATCAGATTATTCAGAATTCAGAATTCTTCCTACAGTGTTTCCCTTTCTTACTTCTTTCCTTTCTTCTTTTCTTTTCTTAGTTTCTTTCTTTACCATACCACAGCCCTTTCACCTCTTCCTTCATTTACTTCTTTTCTCCGTCTTCACTTCTTTGTACTTTCTTTACTTCCTTCTCTTCCTTTCCTTTCTTCCTTCCTCTCTTTCCTCCCTACAGTTTATGTATTTAATTAATCCTGTCCTTTTTTTTCTCGACCATATTTAATGTTTCTCCAGTTTCCCTTACTGATATTTTCTATCTCATCTTTTCCTTCCCTTTCTTCTCTTTTTATGAACAAACTTTGATCTTTAATCTTTCTTCCTCACATCTCTGTGATATCATTCCTGCTTTCAGTGTTTTATTTCTCTCTTTCCTTGTAGCGAGCAGCTCAGTGTTTCACTGAGCAGATTTCTTATCGCACAAAAAATAGATGAACAAAAGGTCAACTGCTGAATTTCCTCTTTGACGAAGTTATTTAGTTACTTCGAAATGTATCTAAGATGAAAGAATTGGAAACAGAACAGAGGTGTGACTGTTCACTACTTTTGAAAGGTCTACTTGAAGCATAAGTGTTTTAGTGGCATTTAAATATGTGAACATGGATTTGGACACCTTAAATCCCTTTTGCTGATATATTACAGGCAAAGTTTGGTGTTTGGCTCAGATCAGATTAACTGACCTGTAACATGTTAAAGATTTCCTCTCATTGTTTTTACAGTATTTGTATTGAAGGTGTTTTCCACTGAGTGATGTCAGAGGCTAAAAAAAACTAGGTTAAGGTTTTTCGGGATGTGTGTGTGTGTGCGCACGCAGCACTATCCTACTTCACCCCCTCTAATTGCAATTACCAGCGGTGGCCCGAGCTATTATCATTTTGACAGTTTACAGAAGTTTCTTTATTAAAGAGCTGAAAGCGTCTAAGTGGGTTAGGTGCCTTGAGCTTTTGCGTCGTCGCTCTTGACAGAATCCGTCTTCTCGTTCCTTAATTGCTTGCACCTCGGCAGGTCGGAGGCAAGGAGCTCATCCCCCCCCACTGTCCCACAGAGGACTAATCTGGCACCGGTTAATGAAGCTCAAAAAACAAATCTGACAAAAATGAACTGCCATCAGTGGAGGAGGAAGCAACGACCCAGCGTCAACAATTGAATCAGAAACTGAATATCTCTGAGTTCAATTTAATTACTACTACTTACAACTTGAGATCATCTATCCCATCAGAAGATTTTACTCTGAGAAACTGAATTCATGGTTTTTGATTTTTCTGCCTTTAAAATGTCCAGTTGGCCTTTATAGTCTTGGGATTAAAAAACTTGATTTGAACAATAACAGCTGGTCAGATTGTGTTTTGTCTACAGCAACTGTAGCCTACATAACTTTTGTTATGGATTCACAAACTGAATTAAAATGTAATTTGACATTCAAATATTTAAATCAGGTCAACTCAGTTCTTGAAATTAAAATAATATGGCCCATCCGATTACATTCTGCCACACAAAAAATACTGAAGAAAGTTTGTGAAATTTCAAAATGGGAATCTTCCTCAGCCCATCCTAACCACACAGGTCGACTGTGAAAGCAGCTTAATGCGACCCATATTTACGTTTCTTGTTAGGTTGCCACCTCTAGTTATTATAACGACAGCAAAGGAGGTAGTTACATCACGTGCGTGATGTACATTAAGTTACAAAGGCGATGTGCCTATGTTCTTATGTTTTAAGCCACATAGCGAGTTCAACACAAACTAAAATATTTCACCAAACCTAACCACATTGCAAGTGTAAGATGAAGGACAGATTGGAGATGGTATGCTGCTGTGGTCGTGTTGTTTTTGGAGTCATGAACGCATGAGGAGTCTCCAGTTGTAGTGATGATGCACCAAGCACCAGACTGCACTGAGACCTTTGTGCAAAAAAAAATTGTTTGTCCCTATTAATGATCCTGATTGTAAATGAACAGGCCCATATGGTTCACAGACAAAAGTTCACATATGTCCATGTAAAAATATGGAGCAACTTTGATATTAACTGTCTGTTCCTACAAGTCTCTTTGGTCAAAACACAGCAGTACCATCTTTACAGTTTTTGCCGATTGTTTACACACATTTTCTGAAAGCATACCTCTTACTCTCAGAACTCTACACACAAATCAAAAAACACACACACAACGGGCAAAACCCCTCAATTCTCCTGCAAAATGAAACTTTACATTCAAAACAATGTTATTTCTTTTCAAAATGGTATTTTCTTTTCAAATGACACACTAAAACCATCATATGAATAGACATTTATAAGAACCAGTTGAACACTGATGTGCTCAATGTAAAACACTATGATGAATGGAAAACACTCCTCCATTCATCATAATGACAAAGGCCTTTTTTTGTTCAGAGTTACTATAGACAATACATACAAGTGTGTTGTAAAATATTAGAGGATATTGTTTTTATACTCAGAACACACAAATCCACGGTAACAAATATATTTTATTTTTCCCACAAAAGCAATGTACACAGTGTACATCCCAACCAACACACAGTTGCACATACAGTTCTCTACATAGAAAACAACATAAGAATTTACTGTATACAGTTACAGTAACAAAAAAAACACCAAAAATGTAGCTGCAACCTCTCCTCTCGGTCTGGCTACAACACCTCATCCACATCACAAGCAATGTTTTCCCTTGGCCAAGCAGCGGGGGAAATATCACCTAGCATGGTCAATCCAGCCATGAACAGCATCAACTGCTGTATCTCCACATGCGTCTTCCATAGCTTGGAGATGGGGTATACACGTTTGTGGATTCTGGTCATACACTTTCCATCTCCAAGCAGAAAGAAATTCCTCAAAAGGATTGAGGAATGGAGAATATGGAGGGAGATAAACAACTGTAAAGCGTGGGTGGGCAGTGAACCAGTTATGAACCAGAGCAGCTCAGTGAAACTTACATTGTCCCAAATGACAACGTACCTGAGCTGATCTGGTGGAATGAGTGTGTTGTGCAGAGTGTCCAGGTGTTTGTCCATATGATGAGTCAGTGTGCATAGTAGGACAATTAACTTTAGAATTTTGAATGACAGTGTGTTCCTTGTGAAAACAAGAGATTTTCTTTATGAAAACTGTGCCAAATGCAGAGAATTGTGTGTAGTGTTTTGAAAAAAGTGTGTTTCAAAACTGCAATTTGAGTGTAAAGCAGGAATTGTGCATGTAGTTTAGCAGAATTGGTTCAGGGGGTTGGTGCATGAGTTACATGTTGTGGTCATTGTGTCTCAAGTACCATTTTTTGTGTGTAAACAATCAAGAAAAACTGTAATAACAATGCAGCCAGAGACCACTATTTAAGACTGTGTTTCAACATTTGTAAGAGTGAAACCACTGGATTAATTCAATGATCATTTAGGAACCCTGATCAAGTATTGTTGTGCCTTAAACTTACCAGAAGATAAGCACAGTATTGTCACAAAAACCCAACCCAAAGAAATGTAAAGCCGGACATGAAAATAAAACGTTCAGATTCAACATATCCATTATTCAGAATAGTTTGGGTCGGTTACATTTAAACATTGTTGATGTGAACAGTTACAGACTCTACTTTCAAATCTTATACTTTAAAAATAATTCACAAAGTAAACAAACAAAAAATACATGCATACTGAATTTCTATTTTATTTAAAGTCTCCACTATGGTGGTATTGAACCACCACACATGAAGATTCCACATGTCCAGAAACATGTATGTGTGATATAGTTTCAAGTGTGGTTTTATTTTGTGTGTTGCTTTGCTGATCACAACGGCAGCGCTGGAACGTGGATCAGTAGCTGGAACCTTTGATTTCACTGGTTAAACATTATCTGCTCTCTCTTTGTGTGTATTTGAGCTGCTGCCTTCATATCTGAGGAAATTTATGAATGATTGACACTTGGAGGGGAGGTGTCCCGCCCTCTCTGGCAGGTACTTGCAGAAATGCATGCGCATCAGTTTCCTGGCTGTGTTTGTGTGCTGGTGCACGTCCCCTGGGGTCAGCAGTGGTTCGAGGAATAATCTGTAAGACATAAATTAATTGTCAGAGCTGTCAACGACGAGAGCAACAGCTCAAAGAGGCAGCGCTGGAAAAAGATTTGAAAGATGATTTGAATATTTCTCTCTCCTTCCCCCGGTGTCACATTTGATTTGACAGGCCTTAATGGCTGCCGACATCGGAAATTCACCAGCGCTGGAATTAATGTTGGAATGGAAATCTCCTCGCTGCTTTGCTTTGCTTTTTTTCATCTTATAAAAGGGATCAAGAACTTTTGCCTTGTTAATACTTTCTCTTTGTGCCTTTGATATTTTGTTAAGGCCCAGCTGTGAAGAGAAGAAGAAGAGGAAGAGGCAGAGGAAGAGGAAGAGGTGGAAGAAGGGCGGGAGGATGAGAGTGTGTGTGTGTCAGTATGTCCACATGCTTGTGTTTCATATTCATCCTCTCCACCTGTGGAGAAGCAGCCTCCTCTGCACCTCGCCTCCATTTCTAATCTGGTACAGTTCATAATTAATGCAGCAGCTCTGTAGATCCACAGGTAGCAGCTTGGAGCTACTGACCCAGTCGCACACACACGGAACACAGAGGTGGTAAAAATCATTCTCTATTTTCTCCTTCATACTTCCCTGCATTTCAGAGGAATATTTATTCCTGTGAATGTGAAATATGATGCTTATTTTATGGACAAATATTGTAGTTGTGTATTTTTATCCGTGACCCATTCGATCAAATCAAGGTGATCTTAAAATTTTAATGATTTCAAATAATCAGACTGCCAGAGGACACAACCCAATCAGCATGATAAATGTTGGCAACATTATTTTCCGCAAAAAATGTAGAAATTCTACCACATGCAACACTCAAGGTCCGATAATTATTTTGGATGATTTGACAATGATTCGTTCATGATGTAGTTATGTGATATACATGCAAAAACTACTTGGTAAGGGTTTGGTGAAATATCAAGTTTTGGTCAGCAAAATCATGGCTGGACATTGTTCTTGGTTTTCATTAAAAACAGCTGGTTTTGTTGCCTGAGACACTTTCACTTACTGTCCCATCTTCCTGTCAAAATGATCAGTTGTTGATGCTGGACACTGCTGGACATGTCCCAACAACCCGCCCAAATATCCAGTTTAGTTGCCACAGACACAGCTGGAGATGGTCTGACTTCTGATCAAAATGTCTGTCCGCATGTCCCTAGAAAACACCACTGAATGCAGATAAAGTGATTATCTATAAGCAGCTCTTATGGCAACTGTTCAGATACAAACACTTTACTATTACAGTGTAAACTCATTTCCTGGCTCTCTCTGAAATGACACTGTTGCTCCATCAGCAGATAAAGGAGGAGGTCTTAATTCTACTTCTGTTAAATTTCCTCTTTACTTATATGAATGGATTTCCATTGTGTGCAGATGAGGATGAGAGGAGGGAGGGAGTGAGGGAGGGAGGGAGTGAGGGATAAAGGGATGGAGGGAGAGTGGTTTCAGAGCAGTAATCTGGTTTGGAAGTCACGGCTGGTCCATACACTCCCAGTAAATTTCCTGCTGTAAATGGGGGCTAATGGGGGAAAGGTCTGTGTAATTCTCTCTCCATTAGCTGCTCCGCCTGGCCTAATTGCCCAGCCGAGCCTGAACAATTTTGTTAGACGTTGCCCGAGTAATTATGGCTGCTTTGGCTAAAAATAACAGCCACCCAGAATCCAGAGTCAGGCAGTGGTTTTCTTTTCTCTTTGTCATCCTCCTTCTCCACCCATCAGCGGCTCCACACTGCTGGGACCGGGCCGAGCTGTAAATAAAATGAATATGGAGGCCATTAGCCGGGCTGGGGGAATCGAACCAGCAGCGGTTTGTTCCTCCACGGACGTGTTTCTGCTTCTGGTGATGAGCCGAAGGACACTGACAAGGGATGACACTGATAATCCTGCTTCCACTGCCATCAAGCGGCAACTTTCCTCCTCATGAGATTACGGAGCACGTGTAGTTCGCTCACTCGTTTAAACAATTAGTTGGTTTTTTTTTAAACAAAGACATAAAAAACACAACATGAACATTTGAACACACCATAGGATCAAACCCACACACTACGGTTGAAGGGAGTGAAAGTAAAGATAAGGTATCAACATTTTACTTTGGTAACAGTGAGAGTCACCTGCAGTCTATTGAGTAAAAGTTTCATTACAGTTTTTCTCCATCGGTTTGGCTCATTTCATGAAACGGAAATTACATTCTCAAAACTCCAAGATCATTTGGCGAAACAGTCTTACAGTTCAGCACAACACCATAGTTCACTTGCAAAAGCTTATATCTCTCCCAAAACTGTTCACTCATGCTTCAAAACTAAATTCCTTTCCCATATAAATAGTCAGTGCCACCAAAAGGCAAAAGATCCTTCTCAATTGCTTTGGCTCATTTCTCCAAACAGACCAGACGTTCTCAACACTCTTGGTGCTTTTGTCAAAATAACCTGGATGGTTCAGCACAACACCATGGTTCACCGGCAAAAGCTTATATCTCTCCCAAAACAGTTCACTCATGTGTCAAAACTAAATTCCTTTCTCATATAAATATAGTCAATGCCCCCAAAATGCATTGTCCCTTTGGCATTGTGTAAGCACTGCAAGTCAAAGTGTTTAGATGTTTTGTCACTATGGCAGAGGACCATTGAAATCTCCCTCACGTCCATCTCTCAGTAACTTCCATACAGAGACAAAAGAAAATGTATACAGCACAATATACTGTAATATAAACACATAAACAAAATACAAGGAAAATTATATGTAGCCTATTGTGCTGTAAATAAAGCTGGAGATTCAATACTAACATTTCCTCACTGGTCGCTGGTCCTCCCTCTCCTGACCGTCCTCCTCACCCTCCTGGCCATCCACATGCTGCTGTCTGTCTGGCCACAGATTCTCATCCACATCACAGCTTATATTCTCTCTTGCGATGCAACGAGGGAAGAAACAGCGTGCATGTCGTTCATTGCATGGAGCAGGGACCTCTGATTTTGAGCCTGATGCTCATACACTCTCCACCTGCAAGCGGAGAAAAGCTCCTCAAGCTTCCTGAAAATACCAGAACTTCAGTAAACGTACTTAGTTACATTCCATCACAAGTGATACTCGGGGCATTCTGCTGGCCCGAGTGGCTAACATGCAGTATTCATTTATATATGAGGACATTTATTTCATGTCACACCGTCTCTTTCTCTCTCTCCGTCTTTGTTTCCTGTCTGTCCACACTGTCAACAAGATCTAAATAAAAGAAAAAGAATCTAAATCAGAGCTGGAATCCATTTTACCACCAAGTACAGACACTCACACACTCGAATGTGTTTGATGTCTGCAGACCACCAAAAGGTTCCAGACTGGACGACCAAATAGATGACATTCAAGATGAGTGGATAGATAGATAGATAGATAGATAGATAGATAGATAGATAGATAGATAGATAGATAAGTATGAGTTTGTCTTCTCTGCTGACGGGACGTTTGAGGAAGTCGGGACAGAAAAGTTTCTGCTTTCTCTCCAACGCTGTGAGGAAACAAACCTCTTAAATGAAGATGCATGTTTTAATCTACCCTCTACCCATCCATCCCTCCATCCTTCCTCCCTTTCTTCCCTCCTTCCGTCCCTCCTTCCAGACAGATTTACCTCCTGCTCCGTCAGCCACGGTCCCCGCATTCATCCCAGCAGCCCTTTCTGCTGGCCTGGCACTTGTGTTTATGTAGTGCTGTGATTGTTGATTTATATTTTGACAACATGCATCTGCGTATTTTGCTGATGTGTGTTTTTTATTTGTGTGTATATGTGCAGACTGCTGGTTGTACGTGTGTATTTATCTGCCAGTGTGCGTGTGTGTGTGTGTGTGTGTGTGTGTGTGTGTGTGTTGCTAACAGAAGCTATTGACTTGTTGTAAAGCTGCGGTCCTTGAGAGTATTTATGAGCGGGGAAGCGGAGCAGCTCGGTGGCATTTTCCCGTCGCTGAAGCAGAACGACTCTTTCTCTCTCTCTCTCTCTCTCTCTCTCTCTCTCTCTCTCTCTGCTCTGACAGCCTCTGCTGAGCAAAGAGACTCGTTTCCCAGAGTTCATAGCATTTCCCTCTCTATCCATCCACAGCTATCTGACAAATCCATATGGAGGCTTATTGATGACTAAAAGTATTGAACGAGCACCAAGACGAGCTGTAATCGATCTGGAAGTAAGAGCCTTATGAACTCTGGTTTATGTATCTGTGTGAGAAAGCAAACAAATACTCACACAATCATATTCTTAGACAAGTGACAGACTTTTTGTAAGGATTGTTTTGTTGCACTTGAAGCTGAATTTAACAGTTTTTGATGAGACAAGGTTGGGGCAAACTACTGTCAGTTGAAGGTTGTTCTGAAGAGTGAATGAAGATAAGTTCTGAAGTAGCAGTGAAGACAGAATCCATTAACGTGTTAAATGTACAGACACAATTCGTCTTGTAAATCTGAGAGGAACTGCATGCCCGACGGGAGCTTTAATTTTCTTCATGGTGAAAGTTCTTCATATAAATACTTTCCACAATCTAATCACCAGAACTAATCTTGGTAATGTACATTTCAGCAAAACCACTGATGTGATAGAACTCCAACCATGTTCTGTGAGCCAATCATGATCTTTTCTTAGCCAAAACAAACAATAACCACTCCAGTGGTTTCAAACTTCCAAATTTGAAACGCTGTCTTGATCAGCAGTCACATTGAACACAGCCTGTTGCCTGGTAGCCCACCACCACATCCAATGAAGTGCTAGCTTTGCAATAATCAATTAGATGAGGCATTAAAAAACAAAACTCCTGTTTTGTATGTTAACAAGTCTGAAAATTTAAGACAAACAGGCCAGTCGGTTAAAACTCAATGATGCTCTGCAGGTCGGATAGATTTAGGATTTTTGCAGTATTTCTATTAATAAGGTCAGCCACGAATCTGGCTCAAACTTCCAGACTGAAATCCAGCAGAGCAGTGAGAATTAGATTACTGACTCCCAACATTTAACATGCCTGTGTTTTGCTGTATAAAAAGAACTGATGGTTGCATTTGGATTTCCTTCCTGTAGTTTTGTCGTCGATGAGCCCCCATACATCCCTCTGTGCTGAGTGATGCTGCGTGTCGCTCACACATCCAGACATGACCTGCAACAGATGCACAGCTTAATTCCCTCTGCAGACTCTAATGGAGACAAATGGACGAGCCGGCAAGCAACAGAAGGTGTCGCACATCTATATTCATCTACATTTCCTAAAATATGTCTTTGTAGCATTAGTGTATTCATGTCGACCACGAGCAGATACCTGCTGCTGTCTGCTGCTCTGACACAGCATCCTAACATGGGACTCAAATGGAAATAGAAATGCTCTTTCACAGGAGTTAGAGGAGACCAAACCAGATTGGAGAGCGCATGTCACATGTTGGTGGTTTAAGTGTATTTACGATGGTGCAGACTGATGTAAATGAAATGTTTCGGAATAATGTTGATGGACAGTCATCAGCAGACCTTACACAAATGATTCAAGAGCATGAGTGAGTTTCATCCCAGAGATGTTCAATGAGGTGGACGTCGGGGATCTGGTGTAGGCAGCAGAATCTGAAGAAATAACTGTTTTGATATTATGTCAAAAAAGGCTAAATGAAAGCAGACTGGCACCATTTCTATCTACTTTTAAATCTCCATTATAGACTCAATGAGTGAATAAACTCTGTGCAGAAAGTAGTTGTTTCTCTGAGGAAACGAAAAGCAGACGATTTTCAACAGAAGGAGAGAGTTATCCATTTCCACTTTAAAATACTCATGAATTCTGCATATTTTTATTTTTTTCTGTTTCCTCTGCTTTATTAAATATGCTTTATTTTCATGATCTATGAATAAATGGGGCTGCTGCACGTCAAGTGGGCTCCATCTTACACAAAGAACTGGACAGAGGAGGGAGGGGTCAAACGTCATAGTTTCTAAAACACTCTGGTGTTGAGATAAGTGAGGAGCAGGTAGACGGCTAATTACTTCAGCCCTCGTTAATGACGCCGTCTGCACTTTTGCCTTTGAATCCTAAATGAGAATTGGCTCTCACTCACACAAACAACAATAAAAGATATTTAACAGCAATTGTCTGGCGGCAACAAAAGACGATGACATTTTGGAGCAAGGTGTTGCCGTCGTCGCAGCTAATTGAGCTTCGTCACTCCTGAAGATTTATGGAGGAGCTGAACAGCGAGGCGTCTTCTGCTCTGCAAGGACACTCAGCTGCTGTCGGAGAGACGAGGACTGCTTTTGAAAGAGAGAAGGATTTTTATTTCTATTCACAGCAACTGGAAAATAGTCACAGATGTGGGAAATGAGCTCCACCAATACACCAACCGTGCTTCTCTTTCCTCAAGTCATTTGAGAAGAAGAGACAGAAACGGGCCTTTCAGCTTGTCTACTTTCTGCTGCTTTAGAAACTTTCAGGTCACATCTTTGCTCTGCTTTCCTTCAAGCTTTTTCATGATTTACACTACAAAATCTCTTTAAGATGCTGTGAAAAAAAACAAAGTGACCTCTATTCAGCAGCGGTGAGGTCAAATCTGTCTGAACAGATGTAATTCTGGATAAATGTGCCTGAGATTGAAGGTGGAGTGTCTCTGTAAATGTGGATAAATATCAGCTTAAAGAACTCAAAGATGGGCTGAGGCGCTAAAGGTGAAATCCACCCGAGGCTCCGAGTTCAGTCCCATTCAGCTCCTCTCAGTCTGTTCAACAGATGGGTCACATCCAGTGTCATTTAAACAGTGTTTAACAGGTTGATTTACTGAGCTTACTGCAAACTACAGTCAGTGCGTCGCCACATGCTGTAAACAAGAGATAGATTTTTATTTATTTTTTTATAGTTGGCATCATCTTGTTCTTGTGATTTAAACACCCAAATATCATGTGAAAAGACATCTTGCTGTAATCCATGAATACAGGCTGAGTTGGCAGTTATTAGCTGAAAACTTAATATTCATCATGAATGGGACAAACGTGATAAAAAAGATTAAATTGAGCTGCTGAAAGCCATCACTCATTTGGTCACACACCATTTAACTCCAAGATGACGCAGGCTTTCTGCAGGTAAACCTGCTAAAAATCGGCAGTTTACTCAGTTTTGATGGAAGTAGCTAAGGAGTGAGACATTTCCCTTCTTTCTCATCTCTGTTGAGAGTTGTGCATGTACAGCACTGTTCAGGCAGCTAACAAGGCACAGAGGTACTGACACAGGAGCCAGCAATGGTGTTTGCTCTTTAAATATCTTTAAATATTGTCTACTTCAGTTTGTCTTTCAATTTCAGTGCCAACCAAGCAATATGTCTGAGCTCCATAAACTGAAACGGATGGATGGTGTATTAACAAGCCAGTGTCCTGAACTTTAATACAGGTTAGCATAATGTCTGACAAGGGTAAAAAATGAACATGTCCGCCTGGGTGTTGTTTCAATGACCATGTCTATCAGCAGCCCTTCCTTGGCTTCAAAGAGCTTTATCCAGCTCATAACCACCTACCTTGCACAAATTATGACTCCCAGTGTGTCCTGTCACTTTTAACAGGAGCCAGCATTTCCCATGGCAACCCTAGTCCTCTTTTTTGGAGTAAGTGGTACGACGCAGCCCACACTGATCGCTGGTAGTATCACCCCAGTGACATCACCAGGAAACCCTTGGGTAGTTCAAAGGCAAATCAACATTTACGTAGACTGTTTTATCAAGACATTAGCTTCAGCATAGCAATAGTTAGCATAGCAATAATACAACAGAAGAAACTACAAATGTCATGGCACTTTGTCAGTACAGGTAACCACAGCAACAGATGGACAGAGAAAAGCTGAGTGAAGTTTCAGATTTGTTTCCTGGTTAAGTAAATGTTGCTGCAGAGCTTCAGCTGTGAGGTTTCAGTGTTTCCACCATCAAACTGGTTCCATTCATTGGATTTACATTCAAACACAAACAGAATAGATGAGCAGGAGTAAATCAGATGGTGGAGACACCTGAGCAGCCTGCAGTTAAACAGAACTTCCTCACACTCAGCTGGGATTCATAACGTTCCAGTGAATTACAGAAATGTCCTTTCCCGGGTTTTATGGCGTTCCTGCTTTACTGCTGCTGCTGCTTCATCCCCGCAGGAACTGTTTGGAAAAATTAAACTGCTGCTGCTGCTGCTGTATGGTTCAGGGAAGAAAGGTGTTTATGTTACAGAGACGGAGTGAAGAGAGTCTGAAAGTTTTGGTTACTGTGTCCTGGTTTGGTCTCATGCAGGATAGAGACATTAAGGGCTCTATCTTGCACTCAGCGCAATGGACTTTGTACACTGGCGCTTGTTTAATTTCTATTTTGCATTCGGTGCACATTGGAGTTTTCCCTCCACAGACGCACGTCCTTAAATTAGGGAATGACTTTGCGCTCCCAGGGGCGGTTCAGCGAAAAGAGGAGGCGTGTTCCGGCGCAAACATTCACTGGTGCTATTTTGCCGTTTCAGAAAACAATTCCGCAACAGACCAGAAAAAACCTGGTCTAAAGTCAGTGGCTATTTTAAGGGCGCATGCTTGGCCATAATGTAGCGTGTGCTCAACATGCATACACTTTGCTTCTGTCACCTAAAAGGAAGCATTTCCACAAAAAAAGTTGAAAAGATTTAAACAGAAGAAGAGGTGGACGGAGATGGAGTTGGGGAAGGAGGAGGAAGGGGCATAACAGAAGCAGGTGGTGCGTTTGCAGACTTGAGGTGGTGCGCCTGAGAGGCAGCAGCAACATCGCTGACTGGTCAAGACGGGCATTAATACCTTGCCGCATCCCGGACAGTGCGGTCCAGTCTGACAATGCTGCCACGGCGTGTAGCGGGTCTGGATCCTCTGCACCTTGGTGTTTGCGCTGCTCCGTCATCAGCTGGCCGTTGCGCACTGCTCGGCCCGTGCGCACTGCTCCCGAGGCCCAGTGCGATGTCATGGGGATGCCAGCCGTAGAAAAAATAGTGGCAATTTCCTCCCACACCAGTTTAACCAAAGCTAATGTGGATGGATTTCTCCTATCCCCATATAACGCCTCTTCTCGGTCTTTTACAGCCCCGACCAGAACGTCGGTCTCCTCAGCTGTGAACCGCTCCTGGCAAATTCGGCATTATAATAGCAATCCGCCATGGAACAAGCACCCCTGCTTTTAAAGGGAATGTGAGATGACGTTTATTGCATGTTACGCCCAAACCACACCTATGACTAATGTAGCTACTTCAGAACAACCCATTTAGATTTGCGTCGGGCGCAAGAGTCATTTATCCCGCCGGCATAATAGCAACAGCACCTGAGATTCGCCCACAAAGCTACTTGCATTTTGCGTTTGATACTTGCGTTTCAGATTGTTAAGATAGAGCCCTAAGACGATCACTCAGAAACACACACACATGGACTCTCCCTGACAAAACAGTGTGCAAAGAAACATAATGTTTTGAATATAACTTCTGTTCCCTGAAGGAGAGGAACGAGATACAACACATATATTATGGGATATCACGCCCCCGCGTGACCTGACTGAAGACACCTCTATTCACGCCTTTACGGCAGATGACCTGTGGTGACGTATGTGCGGCCTCGCCTGCACATATATACGTGCACCGCCACAGTCATCCTTCAGTTCGATAGCCGCTCTTCACCGAGCCCAGCTGCGCAGCGGGGCAACGTAGTGTTGTACCTCGTTCCTCTCCTTCAGGGAACAGAAGTTATATTCATAACATTACGTTCCCTTTCAGTCGATTCACTCGGTACAACACATATATTATGGGACATGTATACACGCCCCGCAGAGCAGCCACCGAACTGGAGTCAAACCTCCAACACTCTAGTGCATCGTAGACCCAGCAGAAAGGACAGAGTGAGCCACTGAAGGGGCTGTCACGTCCAAACGATAAAACCGAACAAAAGTGTGCGGTGATGACCAACTGGCTGCAGCGCAGATATCACTCACAGAAACCCCTTTAAACAAGGCCCATGAGGCCGCCATGCCCCTGGTTGAATGTGCCCTCACACCTTGGGGCAACGGAAGACCCCTGCTGCTGTATGCTATGGAGATAGCCTCCACAATCCAGTGGGACAGCCGCTGTTTAGACAGTGCCTTGCCCTTAGCAGGATTAGCAAAACATACAAACAACTGGTCGCATAAACGCACACCCTGGGTGCGGTCTATGTAAGTGTGTAGTGCATGCACAGGGCACAAGGAATGTAACCTCCTCTGCTCCTCAGATGCAAACGGAGGGGGGCAGTAGCTCAAGAGCTCAAAAGTCATAGAGCTATAGGCTGTGGGGATAACCTTAGGCAAATACGCCGCATTCGGGCGCAATGTAACCTTAGATCCATCCGGAGTGAACTGGGTACAAGAAGGATGCACAGACAAAGCATGAAGGTCGCCCACTCGCTTTGCAGAAGTCAAAGCAAGTAGCAGTGCAGTTTTGTATGAAATAAATTTCATATCTGCAGACTCAATAGGCTACAAAGAGCCTCAAGCACCAACGCTAAATCCCATGAGGGAACGCTGGGTTTCAACACAGGCCTCAGCCTGCGGACTCCCTTCAGGAAGCGCATAGCAAGAGGGTGAGCGCCTGGCGTCACTCCATCAAAACCAACATGGCATGCAGATATAGCTGCCAAATAGACTTTAATCGTTGAGAAAGAGAGACCCTTATCCAGCAGCTCCTGAAGGAATGTCAAAACATCCACAATAGAGCACTGAAATGGGAGTACATTTCGGTCCTGACACCACTGCTCAAGCGCCCGCCATTTGTAGGCATATAGGCCCCGAGTAGATGATGCCCTCACACTCTGGATCGTTGCCACCACATTTGGGGGCAGACCCTGAGCTATCAAATTGGATCTCTCAACGGTAGGCATGTAGTCGCCACAGCTCTGGGCGTGGGTGAATCACCTCTCCTCCCGCCTGGGAGAGGAGGTCCCTGCGGAGAGGGAGCTGCCAAGGCCTTGCTGCCAGCAGACTGATTATCTCGGCGTACCACGACTTCGCCGGCCAGTGAGGAGCCACCAGGATCAGTGAGAGCCCCTGCTGGCGCACCCTCTCCAGAACAGGCAAAATTATTTCCACCGGGGGAAATGCATACAGCAGCATGTTGGGCCATGTGTGCGCTAGCGCATCCATTCCCAGGGGGGCGCTGCGGTCCGTTATGGAAAAGAACAGGGGGCAGTGGGTATTTGCTCTGGAGGCAAAAAGATCCACTTCTGCCCTGCCAAAGCGGTCCCATATCTGAGCCACCACCAGTGGGTGCAATCTCCACTCCCTCACAAGAGGACCTCCCCTGGAGAGAAAGTCCGGCCCCAGATTCAAGTGCCCTGGTACATGTGTGGCTCTGAGAGACAGAAAATGAGCACTGCACCACAGCAACAGAGAGTGAGACAGTTTTAACAGGGGGAGAGAGCGTGTCCCTCCCTGCTTGTTTATATAGGAAACCACCGTTGTGTTGTCCGTTCTGATCAGAACATGATGGCCTGTCAGAACGGGACGAAAATGCTTCAGAGCTTAAAGGGTTAGGGTTAGGAGCTAAAGCTCCAGGTGGTTGATGTGGAGCCTGCATTGTGCTGGCGTCCAAACTCCTCTCACCGCTGCGCCCTCGCACAGAGCCCCCCAACCCCTCAGGGATGCGTCTGTGGACACCACCTTGCGAAATGACACCCTCCCTATACGGGACCCTTGTTGTAATAAACCGGGTTCCCTCCACGGGAGAAGAGCCGACACGCAAGACGGAGTTATCGTCAACCTCCTCTGGAGGTGACGCGGCGCGCACAGCCGGAGAGAATGAGTCCAGCGTTGAAACGCTCGCATCTTTAACAGCCCGAGCGGCACTACGGCAATCATAGATGCCATCATGCCCGTCAGCTGTAAAATCGTCCGGAAACGCAGTTTGCGTCCCAACTGAAATTGAGCGAGGCAGCGGTGAAACGCAGCCACCCGATGCTCTGACAGACGTGCTCGGCTCGAAACGGAGCATATTTCCAACCCGAGGAAAGAAAACTGTTGGCTCGGGATCAGTGAGCTTTTCTGTAGATTTACTGAAAAGCCCAGCGTTTGGATGTGCGACAGGGTCAGCGACAACTGAGCCGCTGCTCGCTCCCTGGAGCTCGCAACAATAGCCCAATCGACACATAGCTTGATATGTCTGAAGCATGGTGACGGAGCTCAGTGCACGGGCCGTGCTTGCCTGTGTCCGGTAAATCTTCTCCAGCTGGGACGCGGAGAACCTGCAGTGCTTGGATGGGAGCGTC
>CAEMYA010000184.1:787638-799638 GCA_903131615.1 Diplodus sargus | reverse complement strand
CCTGGCGTGGACAATCCCCAGGCAGACGGGACATGCTTCATTGTAGCCACAACAAGACCAAGCTAACTGGCAGCAGCTAGTTAGCCTGACTCGGTAGAGGTGTTCTTAGCGAGGTGAAGAGCGCAAGAACTGAAGGATGACTGTGGCGGTGCACGTATCTATGTGCAGGCGGGGCCGCACATACGTCACCACAGGTCATCTGCCGTAAAGGCGTGAATAGAGGTGTCTTCAGTCAGGCCACGCGGGGGCGTGATATCCCATAATATATGTGTTGTACCGAGTGAATCGACTGAAAGGGAACTCCCGACTCAACATGACACCAAAGTTATACATTTATCATTTTTGATGAAGTGTTGCATATCTCCATGTTGATGTGTCCAATTGACATGTTACTTGGGTCGGTACATTCCCTTTAGGCTCCATGCAAAATTTGGGAACATGACCACTAGATGGCCCTCTTACACTTCAAGATCTTTATATCTGAGCATCAGCTAAGTCGACAAGTTTAATTATACATTTATCAATATTCATATCATCGCACATGGTAAACCGTAATTATTGCATACATTTACACACAATGTTAACAACGAAAACTTACGAGAAAATTAACAATTAAAAGTAACTTATTTGATTATGAACCAATTTTTTTTAATACTTAATATATAATAAAAAATAAGAATATTCAAATAAAGCTGGAATCGAGCTTATCTATCATTATTCGTTTATGAATATCAATTTCACAAAAATGATAAATCATGGTTACATGCTCCTCTGCCAGCTGCTGCAGGACTTTCCTCCGGGCGCTCCAGCCGCTGGTGCTCCTTGAATAAGATGTGGGCACTGATCCCAGCTAGGTCGAGGATGTTATATAAGACGGCCACTGGACATCTTCGCGTATCGCCTTTGATGGAGTACGCCCTCGCATCTGGTCCAGGACGTCCACGCCGTACTTTGTGTTGTTGTAGTAAATCAGACTCTGGTTTTGCCTTCGCCCCACTAAAGCTGTCCACACCTGTGTGTACGGTGCTCAGGATGCAGACATTCTTCCTCGAATTTCTCTGCTACAAAGTCAGAGTCGAGGGGAGGGGGGAACTCCTGTTTTTGTTTGCCCATGGTGCCTATATAATACAACTATATAATAATTAACTTACAAATAAATTTGCAATGAATCGCAGCTGGAGACCGCAAACAAAATTAGAGACAAGAGAGACAATGAAAGTAGCAATCCCCGAGAAATGATGTGTGGTCAATATGACCGTTATGGCCGAAATAGGTAAAACATATTTTCCTTGTCTTCTGTAGTTTATATATTCTGTATAATTAATATAAAAAGTATTCTAAATTAAAATTCAGACACTTTTAGGAAAAGTCATGTAACAGCAGTATTGCATTTTTTGATTCAACAAAGTTATTGGACATATAAATTCGAAAACGGTCTAAATGACCGTCTTTCTTGGCTGTACTTGTCTTAAGAAGGTGTGACAAATCCACCACCAGGTGGCGCTTTGGTGGCAGTCTGAGTACATTTTTGACACTGTGACCCAAACCATAACAATGAACCCAAATTTTATTAATGTGGGTGTAGTATCTAGAGCTAATCTAGTGGTAACATAAGCCAGCTTTGTTGTAACAACATACATTCATGTATTGCTGTAAACTACGTCCCGCATTACATTTCATAAAATTTAATTCCTTAAAATTAAATTAAACCTGTCCTGGAGGAATCGGGCAAATCTAGGAGACAGTGCATGTCAGGCGGGCTGTCATGCTGATTTGAGCACGGTCTAAATGTCTTGTTGACCAGATTGCTTAGAACTATTTGTTGTATAAACATATATTATTGTATTTATGTCCTAACTTCAAGACATAATCTGTAAAATTAAAGAGAAAAGACTCTTTCTTAAAGAGCCTGAAAAATCTGTATTAAGGAAATATTTTATAATTAATATTTACAGTCAGCACTTTTACTGCCACTTCTTTACTGTTTCTTCAGTATTTAAACTCAAAATTAGTACTCCACTGTGGTTTGGCCAGTTTTACATCAGTTAAGACTCTGACTGCATCGTCTTCCACCGCAGACTTCTGTAAACTGCCAACGAGGATTTGATTGATTTTTGGAGGCTAATTCCTCTAAAAGTCGACAACATTTTTCATCAATAATATGTTCAAACTGAAGCTACCCTGAGATTATAAATACATTCCTCCACTGAAGCATGATCATTATGAAGCATGTGATCAGAGTGTTTGATTAGAATCCGTTCAGGTTGATCAGCTCCTGCAATCTTTTATTGATGAACTCATCAACTGATCAAACTTTGAGTCAATCAGGTGAATAATATCAGCATTAGGGGGTTGATCAGCTGCATTATGAGCTTCACACACAGGACCTGAGCAATGCTGTCCCCTCATTGGCTGGGTGCCCTCCCTCTCCTCCTCTCTCTTACTGTGTCACAGTAAGGCAGCGTTTGGCTTTCATTAGGCCGCTCATTGATCTGCAGGACCAAGACGGAGCAGCACTCTAATGGCTCACGACTGGCAGCATGTTGGCCTGTCCGTCCTCCTCCGCCTCTTCCATCATCATCATCATCCACTCCTCCTCCACCAGAGAGAGAGAGAGAGAGAGGAGGAGGAAGTACAGAGAGAGGACAGAAGAAGGAACAGACGTAAATTAAGTCAGATTAAGTCACTTTATTTTGACAAATGAAGGAAGAGATGAAGGAGGAGTTGAGGAAGAAGGAAAGAAAGACAGAAGAGCTTGGACAAGAAAACTATTCAGCGCTTTTCAAAACGATGTCAAACTGATTAACGATCTCAAAGTAAACACAAAAATGATTGAAGGAGATGGTTGGAACTGTTGAATATTGTGACGATCCTTCACAGCTGAAAGGCCTCGAGAGAAAGCTGGGAATGAGGGGAGGATCCAATCAGAGGAGCTGATCAGGCTCGTCAGAGGCACCAGATGATCGGGAGACCACAACCCATGAACAAAACCTAAAACAAATGTCAGATAAGTCGGATGTTAAAGTCCCCTCCAGTCAGAACTGTGGTTCCCTCCTATTTGTGACATCACAAATAGTTTGGAAGCCTAGGAGACATCTTGTATCCTGCAGTTAAACATGTGACAAAAACTGTGTGAAAAATGCCTTTTTTGTATGCCTTCTTTGAGGACTGTCAACAACATTAAAATAGTTACACCTTCACCTCTGAAAGTTTACTCAGTTTATCCGCTTCAAGTTGACTTTCAGTTAAAACGCATTTCTCAGAAGTGTGTCAGATACGATAAACTGACAATTTTGAGCAGAGAGCAGACTAAAGAGCAACAGAAACCCTTCCACAGCCTCCTCCCCTTACTGCTTTCATATGGGTTAAAGGTCAAACACAACAGGAGTAATAACCAAAGATTATTGATCATTTTGGTCATAAACAATAAGCACATTCTTGTATGGATTGAAAGCGAGATGCTTTAGTTCAGATCAGAGGACTTTTCTGCTGCTCCAATCAGGTCAGATTTATAAAAGGCATGTTGGCAGGAGGAGGAGAGATGAAGTTCCGGAGGTGAATACAGATAAAATAAAGCTGTCAGAGACCTGACGTTTACCAGGTCCGTTTATATTGAATTCTTCTGACTGATTTGTCCCAGATTAGCTGGCAGGGATCCGGGCCAGTGTTACTACAGCTACACCTAAAACTGGATTACTGCTTCCTGTTTCTGCTCCACCTGCCATCTTACATTTACTCTGCTCTTAATTTAAAACATTATTTTACAGATCGAGGCTTCTTTCATTGCCTTCATTACTTTGCTTTCTTGCCTCTGTCCTTTTTTTTTTCCTTTTACACCTCCCACTCCTTAATTTTTTTTCTTCATCCCATCTCGGCCTTTTTCTTCTTCTTCATCACCTCCTCTCCTCATTTCCTTCCATCCTCTGTCTATCCTCCTGTTCCGCTTAATGTCGAAGATGTAAACTTCCTCCTCTCTCTGACCTCCATCATTCTGCTCTTCCACTCCTACTTCAGGTTTAATTTCTTATTTTCGTTCTTTCAAAAAAGTAAAATATAAGACTGATTTATTCTGCCTTTGTTCCCTCCTCCTCCTCCTCCTCCTCATCCTGTCTCCTTCCTCCTCCCCTCCTCTGCCGAGCTGTAGTCTTCACAACTCCCAACACCTTGACTGGTGCCTGTCTTCTTCCTTCTCACTCTTCATCCTCTCCTTCTCCTCCCTTGTCTGGCTTGAAGCCCCAGAGACGTCAAAACTGGTCCCACTGGGTCGTCTTGAATGAATATTAAAGTTGATTCTCAGCGGGTAAGACTGGACGGTTTGACTGCAGGTTCAGTCTGAATGTTGTGTCTGAAGCTCCTTCACTTTAATACAAAAATACAAGAAATTATCGCAAGCAGCAGCAGTAACAAAGTGACAAAATAGACCCAGGAGATAAAAACATAATAACAGTTATTTTCACGGAGGGCAATTTTTTTGTGTGGAGTTTAAACCAGCTCCTGCTGTAAAACACCTGAAATGTGTTTTTCCATTTCTACAGCAAACACAGATGATACAGCTGTTAGGCATGTCTGAATAATAACACTTTGGATTGCACAGTGTGTTAATATGATGCAAAACAAAGTGAACATCAATCAAACAATAGAAAAAAAGACTCAGATTATGACATAAGTACAATGAAATACATAAAACCGCCCAATACTAACTTCTTACTTGTGTGAGAAGGACTGAATAAATGTGGTTTTATTATTATTAATAATAATAAACGTGTAGAGATAACTTAGTTACAAAAACCTCAAAACTGTGAGTGAGTATGTCCATTTTGTTCCAATTTATACCTTTGCTACATTTCAGATAAATTATTGTGTGATTGTATTATATTTTTCCTCCACTACACTTATTCTACAGCAGTAGTTACGAGTTACTTTTTAGGCTGAAGGAGTGTCGAGTGATTCTGGAGAAAGGGGCTCAGACCATGAAGCCACCGACACCAAGTGCTGTTATCTGAAAGCTAGCTGAGTTTTATTCCCAGATCATCAATCATTTAGTTATTCTACAGTATTTCTCCAGAACAGTCAACTCTTCTTTAAGAGTTAAATTAAATAGTGTGGGCCTTGTGTCAGGCTTTTTGTCATGTGACCACAGACAGTAATCTGTGTCCAGTTATGAGCCCCTGTCAAGTTGCAGGTGTATATTAGTGGTCAGTTCTGAGGGAAGATGGATGACAAATTTGATTTTGGTATCAGAACAGGAACGTTTGATACCTTCAGCACATTTTATTGCTAATATTTCTATACTTCTAGACTATATTACAAGTTGTTTGGCACTTTTGCTTAAAGTATCCAAATACTAAAGTTAGGTTGTATCTCATACAGGTGTTCTACACTGATATGATACAGACACTGAGGAGCTCTTACATCAGAGAGGACGTCATGCTAAAACATAATCTTACAGTCTAACATGTTTTCTATGTGTATGACGATAAAAGTGTCAAACTAACACAGGCTTTTCTCTGCAGCAGCTGTTTCAGCTGCATTGTCGGGCATCCACCTTACCTGAATCTGATTGAACAAATATACCTTTTTAAAGTGACTACGAGGAACACTGAAGTGTTCATGAAATAGACCTATGATCATCTGATGATTATAAATGAGCTGTAACAGCATACAAACATCAGAAAAAAGACTGGTGTTTTATATAGTTAGTATTAACACCTGTGCTTATTACATCACATATAAAATCACATACACTATCGTTCAAAAGTTTGGAGTCACTAAGAAGTTTTATTTTTGAAAGAAAAGCACTGTTTTTCTCAATAAAGAGAACATTAAATTAATCAGAAATACAGCCTAGACATTGTTAATGTGGTAAACAACTATTCTAGCTGGAAACGGCTGATTTTTAATGGAATAGCGACAGAGGCCCATGTCCAGCAACCATTACTCCTGTGTTCTAATGGTACACTGTGCTAGCTAATCGTGTTAAAAGGCTAATTGATGATTACAAAACCCTCGTGCAATTATGTCAGCCCAGCTGAAAACTGTTGTGCTGATAAGAGAAGCTATAAAACTAGCCTTCCTTTGAGCTAGTTGAGTATCTGGAGCATCAGCATGTGTGGGTTTGATTATACTCTCAAAATGGCCAGAAAAAGAGGACTGTCCTCTGAAACTCAGTCTGTTCTTGTTCTGAGAAATGAAGGCTATTCCATGTGAGAAATTGCCAAGATACTGACGATTTCTTACAACGGTGTGTACTACTCCCTTCAGAGAACAACACAAACAGGCTCTAAACAGAATAGAAAGAGAGGTGGGAGGCCTTGGTGCACAACTAAGCAAGAGGACAAGTACATTAGAGTCTCTAGTCTGAGAAAGAGATGCCTCACAGGTCCTCAACTGGCAGCTTCATTAAATGGTGCCCGCAAAACGCCAGTCTCAACGTCCACAGTGAAGAGGCGACTCTGAGATGCTGGCATTCTAGGCAGAGTGGCAAAGAAAAAGCCATATCTGAGACTGGCCAATAAAGGAAAAGATTAAGATGGGCAAAAGAATACAGACATTGGACAGAGGAAGATTGGAAAAAAGTGTTATGGACAGACAAATCTAAGTTTGAGGTGTTTGGATCACACAGAAGAACATTTGGGAAACGCAGAACAAGTGAAAAGATGCTGGAGGAGTGCCTGACGCCATCTGTCAAGCATGGTGGGGGTAATGTGATGGTCTGGGGCTGCTTTGGTGCTGGTAAAGTGGGAGATTTTTTACAAGGTAAAAGGGATTTTGTATAGGGAAGGCTATCACTCCATTTTGCAACGCCATGCCATACCCTGTGGACAGCGCTTGATCGGAGTCACTACAACAGGACAACGACCCAAAGCTAGGGCTGGGTATCAATCAAAAATGTTCCATACCGGTACCGATACCGATACCTTCACTTCGATACTGGTTCCTGAACGATTTAATAATATCAATTCTAACAAAAAGAAAGTGACATAACACATTACAGTACAAATCTTGAGTTTTACTGCCAACTTTTCAGCATTTTTCCACTGCAAGCAGTTTTCTTACAGAAAAAAAACAACAACAAATAATTTCCAGTGCAAAAGAACACTTGCAAACAAGTGACAAGTCAATGTCTAATGCTCACTGCTACATACTGAGGACCTTTTCACTTAGCAGTTTTTCTTCAGAAAAATCAACATGTTGGCTTTGTCAGGACACAGACAAGCCTTCTCCTGGCTGATGGTGTCTACTGGGCCTAAAAAAATTTTTGTTTGGTTCCGGTTTCCAACCGACCCTGTCGATTTATGTGTGGCTCAAATTATTTTATGAGCTTGAGAGGGCCATGAGACGGTTCAACACCCACACTTTTTCTGTAGTTTTTCCGCGTTTTTGCACAAACGGCTCACTATAGTCGCTCAGCTTCTCTGGCCGCTCTGTGTATGCGCTCGCTGCAGCTGCCTCCTCTCCCCCTCCCTATCCTGTTGCTGCTTCAAACGTGACACCGGCTTTGGGTCTGACCGGCTGACGATTGGCTGTTCTGCCTTAAGTCCCGCCTCTCTTTCTGTGTAAGATTTACTGTTCAGCTCGTGTTGATGAGGCGGGAACTAGCTAGGTTCATAGACACCGGCACAGATCCACATAGACATAGACGCCTCACTGAGCAGGTTGGCCCGCGGCTGCGATATGTCGCCGGCAGCTCAGCCCCGTGAACTGATAAGAGTCAATGGAGTGAACTTTATAAAGCTCCTTCTACAAAGTGCTATAAGTTGATGTCTCATTTACACATTCACACACGTACTGATATATTCAGGAAACAGATAGGAAACAAAAACAACATCTGTAACGTTCTCTGAAGATTATAAATGTTAACTACTCCTTATTTGCTCAGTATACAGGTCGGCACCAAACTGGTTATTGCGTTTTTATGTGTTTACAGCTGCCGATGTATGTAACACTGTTACTGTGATGATACATGACATAAATATTGAATCTATGTATAATAACTCAATCCTGACCTGTAACTGTGATTTTTGATAAATGACAAAAAATGTACAAAGTCTGCAGATCAAGATAAGAAGCTGCACTTGGCAGTGAGCAGCTCTCTTTTCTGTTTATTATCAAATATGATTATGTATACAACAACATTTAATGGTAAAATAAAAGTCAAGTTACAGTAGGCTTCTATCATAAATATGCACCATATATATATAGTTTATTATCATCATCATCATCATCTTTATTATTGTTATTATCATTATTATTACTATTCTTTTGAATATTCTTGACTTTGAATGTGAGCAGCTGTAATGCTGCAATTTCTCATTGTGGATCAATAAAGTATTGCATTCAGTTGTCCATATTTAGAATTAAATTAAATGAACCAAGACAGATGTCACATTTACATGTCAAGGTGTGGTTATTATAGACACAGATTCAATATTTAAGTGTCATTTATCATCACAGTAACAGCGTTACATATTATCCCCCCCAAAACAAAAAAAAACACCACCACCGCATCCCCTGTACTTTTGAAAAGCTTGCTACACCCCTGCCATAGATCTACCCTGGCTCTGAGCACTTCGGAATTGCTACAAGGCTAACCTATGGGGACAATCGTTTTAAACACTCTTTGAGAATCATTCCAAGACCTATCGAACGCGAGTTGGTTCCTAAACAAGACACCACAGTGCGTGTTAAATTCAAATAGTGTGGAAAAGCTGTATAACGTTTATATTTCCGCAGGCAGCCACTCACCTCTGTTTATTTCTGGAAAATCCTTTAGGCTAAGATGGAGCAGCTGAGATCCCACTATAGCCAAAGAAGCGAACACATTTTTCTTGTTGCTTTGTTTACAAAAAGCAATGATCGAGCAGTGCAGACGTAATGTCGATATTATCTCCATGTGTATATGTCCATATTTATGACTATGTAACAGCATAGCAATGGTTGCTTGCATAGCAGCTTTTTACATATCACTCGCTGCCACTGAAAAAATAAAATAAAAAAATATAATAAAACAAATTCCCTACCTACCCATGACCTCAACTGACAACCAGCAGGAACCAAACTTTTTTTTTTTAGGCCCTGTGAGGAGAAGATAAACATAACAGTGAACGTTAGGTGAGCTGTTTAACCATCCGACCCAAGTGATGAGCACGTCTTTACAAGGTAAGCTTTATCTGTTACTGTCAATCTCTAGTGGGGCTGAAACGATTCATCGAGTTACTCGATTAACTCGATTATAAAAAGCCTCGATAAGTTCCTATGACGCGCACTATACGCGCAGGGATCTGATTGTTCCACACGGACCGTTGTTCAGGAAGCACACCAGCACGTCATACATTTTGAATTTAGCTGCCGCAATGGCAGAAGGTCAGGATGTCCGTAAACAGCAGAGAGTATCTAAAGTTTGGGATCATTATATACTGAAAAAGGAAGAGAGCAAGGTGCAGTGTGTCTACTGCAAAGTAGACCTGGCTTACCACAGCAGTACAACGTCAATGATTCAACATCTGAATCGGAAACATCCACATGCTGTTTCACCAAGAGTCGCTGAAACAAGGTAACATAGCCTAAGCGTTTACATTGATGTTCACTGATTTTAATAGCATACTGTATTTGTAGCGATGTCGTGATGCGGTTTGACTAGATCTGATGTTTAGCTTTGATGTTTTTAACCTCTTCAACCCGAGCTGTGCATGTTGCATTATACACCCTATAAGAGCATGCTAACCATGTAGCAACATATTAATGCAGCACACCCACTTAACGGGAAGAAGCTCGGCTAAACGCTCATGATAATCATTTTAACCTAATCGAAACCCAATTCCGACACCAAGCAACTAAAGGAGCACGTAGAAAAAACGTGCTAATGGCGCATGTCCAAAAAATTGGCGTTAGCGATTACGCTACTTCATGCTAATGCTACATGTCATATGAAAGCTGGGACTCTTCAAATTTCAACAGTATACGTCTCATCACTTTTCGCCCAAAATTTACTGAAACAGCCACCGAAGAAAACAAAACCAAGGCCAAATGGCCTTAACTATTTAAGTTTTTATTCACAGTTTTACATGTTATACATGTTTTAACTGTATTGTTGTTTAATTATTGGCACTGGCACTTAATAATTGGGCTTAGTTTTGGAGCCAAATGTTGGAGTTGGAATGAATACCTCTGTTTTTTTGAGAAATGCTTGATCATTTTACAGCCACATCATTTTCGTTATGCATTATTTGTTTTGGTTTAGCGATTGATTTAGCTAGCTACATAGCCATAAAATAAAGCTACACACTAATATCTTAAATTAGCATTACACAACAGAGTCCAGTGGTGGAGATTTTGAATCAGGCCACTCGGGCTCTGTAACGTCCACAGTCAGACTTAAATGCTGAGAGGAAGATGGCTTCATCACGCGCTTCATCAAATTAGTCGTGCTGTCGACCTTAGCAACGATGACCTTTTTGCATATATTGCATCGTGGAGGATTGGCATCAATCTTGCTGTAATCGAACCGCGCTATTCACTTCTGTGGCATATTTTAACTGGCTCTACGACACACAAAACTACAGTTCACAACACAGACACAGTAACCTAGCCAGTGTGCGTAACCTCAACGCGTCTCTGGTAACCACGTATTTATTTTTCCTGCGTGCCGCAATCACATGTAACATTACAGCCAATCACCGGCAGCATTATCAGATCTTGATCATGTGATTAATCTCTGGGCACCGAAACTTGGCACTGAAAGACAAGGCATATTTTGATACTCGGTGCTACCTAAGCATTTCGGTCGGTGCCATAAAAGAACCAAAGTTCAATACCCAGCCCTACCCAAAGTACACCTCCAAACTATGAAAGAACTATTTAGGGAAGAAGCAGTCAGTTGGTATTCTGTCTGTAATGGAGTGACCAGCGCAGTCACCAGATCTCAACCCTACTGAGCTATTGTGAGAGCAGCTTGACCGTTTACGTAAGAAGTGCCCACCAAGCCAATCCAATTTGTGGGAGGTGCTTCAGGAAGCCTGGGATGAAATTTCTTCTGTTTATTTGAACAAATTGACAGCTAGAATGCCAAAGGTCTGCAGGGCTGTAATTGCTGCAAATTGAGAATTCTTTGATTAAAGTTAAGTTTTGAAGGACAAAATGTTTCAAATAAAAATCATTATTTCTAAGCTCGTTGATGTTTTGACTATATTTTCTATTCATTTTGCAACTCATTTGATGAATAAAAGTGTGAGTTTTCATGGAAAACATGACATTGTCTGGGTTTTTGAAAGGTAGTGTATAAATATATTACCTCACCATCCATCCTGCAGTCTCTGTCAAATGTATGCACCGCTGCCACCTCCACACACTGGCAAAGATCTTTACAACAGCAAGCGCTAGTGTCACATTGCTTTTGTCCAAAGCAGTGGTGTAGTGGTCCCTGGAGGAGTAGGTATACTCTCAATTGTTGCCCTTTTTTAATGCAGCCAAGAAAAATGCCCTGCTTTTCGAAACAGTGACACGTAAGACTACTCTTAGTTACTCTACTTAGTTTATGCAAAAATCTGTCAGTAGTATTTGCTCATTGTCACATAATCAGGATTATGAAATTACTTAACCAATACTGGCCCACAGACTAGAGAGAGAGAACCATGCATTTTCCTTAGCTCTCCTTTGTCCCGACTTCCCTTCCTCATAAAGGTCCTACATGAAGAACTCAATGTTAAAATTCCTGAACATGGAAGTGTGGAAATATTTGATGTAAACTTAGAACGAACCTCTATAGCCTTGATTTTGATTAGGAAACATGCATTTCTTTTGTTGTTCTTTTATCTGCTTTTTATTAATTATTTTACATATATTTTGTGTGCTAATCTGTTTTAACTAATCTTTCATCGAAGCCTTATTCAAGATTTTAATAGTTTTATTGCATTACATTGTTTTCATTTCTATTCTCTTCTAGTTTCTGAGAGCAGTAACAGGGATGAGTTGATAGGAGATTTTCTTCATTGAAAAGTTTTT
>CAEMYA010000184.1:750031-768693 GCA_903131615.1 Diplodus sargus | reverse complement strand
AGAGAGAGAGAGAGAGAGAGAGAGAGAGATTATATAGATAACCTATTTAAATGTTATTACAGACAGTAATAATAATTTTACTGTTGGTCTTTCTTTCTTCTGAATACATTTCTGTAAATGTCTGATATGAAATATCTTTTGTATGCGGAAAAACGATGGATTTTCGATGGAAAATAGATTTTGAGACATTGTCCGACCCCAATTAGCTTCTGTATTCATAATTATTCAACTAATCAATAATTGACCAGCAGTCATTACAATACATTAAATTAGAGGACCTAGTGGGAGAGAGAGAGAGAGAGAGGGAGAGAGAGAGAGAGAGAGAGAGAGAGAGGGAGAGAGAGAGAGAGAGAGAGAAAGAGATATGTGTCGTAATGGGGTCATGCTCGTCTCTGGAGTGGTCATCAGTGCTGTGTGTGTGTGTGTGTGTATGTGTGTGTGTGTGTGTGTGTGTGTCTAAAAATCCCGCTGACTCAGCAGGTCATGTGACAGCGAGGCCCAATCCCAGAGCAGCCAACCAATCAAATGGCGTTATTCAGCCCAGTTCAGGCCGAGAAGAGAAAGGAAAACCCAACACCCAACAGGGGCAATTAATCTTAAAAAACAAGAAGAGAAGGAAGACGCTGCTAGTGTCTTGGGTGACAGAGGGGTTTTGTGGTAATGAGGGTGCGGTACATTTATTATCAGTCGTGACAAGCCTCCAGATGATATGATGGAAGCTGAACCAAGAGGTACACTACAATACAAGAGCATGCTGGGTGCAGTGGTGCCCAGCCTTTCTTCACTTGGAAAGCCAAAACTGAAACTTAGGTTCCCTTAAATGACTGCCCTCCTGCACCAGGTGCTATTTCTGTATTACACACACACAAAAAAAAAAAAATAGGATTCCTATGTATTTATAGAGCATTTGACCTCAGTCAAAATACAGGGATCAGATGGTTAGAATTTGTATCATCTTTAGCCTCAGTCTCTATATCATGTATTCAGCCATCAAGTGCACATTTAGAAATATTTTACAAGGTTTTTGTTTAAATAGGAGTCCAGTGGAGACATTTAAAGTCAGGCCGTGATAGTGATTTTAACTAACACTTGAAGCTAAACTGAGCAAGCTAGCTATCACTGATCACCTGCTAGCAACAGCTGTCATTTCAGATGCTAACTTGCTTCTAGAAATGAACTTCCTTTTGTCGACTTTCGTCTGAAATCAGACGGTGCAGGACAATTATAGACATAATCACCACAAAGTTGCATGGACAACAGCAGCTACTACTGAGTTAGTCTTGCATGGCGCTGTGTCAGTGTGCTGGAGAATGGTCTGCACTAATTCCCCTTCTGGTATAGGAGGAAAAATGCTCTGGCTTGTAATAAGTTGGATAAATATCCAAGACTGAGTTACTAAAAATTGTCTCCTGAATGTCAATAGATTGGGCCAAATAAAAAGGTCGACTGCAGTTAGAAACCAAAATTTAATTCACTCCTGCAACATTATTTTGTTGAACAAAAGCAGATGTATGGCTCTGTGAACGGGTTGTCAGTGTTTCTACCGTTAATCGAATCGCTTCGAGAGTAATCCCAGCAAAATCACACACCCCTTTTTTTCGTTGTAGTTGTGGAGTAGGCACCGCCTTCCACAAGAAAGATCTTCTAAACAATGTGTAGTTATTGTAATAGGCCCTGAACTGCTACATCTGATTCAACACAAGCTGTTGGTGAAAGTGTCTCTATTAATGACTTGTGAAAGCATGAAATATGCATTTCAGATGACTGAGACGCTCTTCGTCTGATAGATGCTTGCGGCCATCTTTCATCATCATGGTGGTGTTGGGAGTTGTCTCTGGATTTCTTCATAAAATATCAGCTAAAAAATACCAGCAACCGTTCTCTCCTGAGTATTTGTTTAACATGACACAACTTTTCTTCATTTTATTCTTTACCCATCACTTGGGCTGCTGACACTGACCCAAAGCTGCCAGAACGCAGACGACCGCGCCGACAAGCGGTCCGACACAAGTGTGTCTGGATGACTGTTGGACAAATGCAGTAGCACTTTTTTTTGACAATGTTTTGGACATTTGCTTAAAAGGGTGTGAAGTATTCAGATTGAAAGGTTCTTTGTGCGCACAGGTGTTGGAGGAATTTATAACCATTGCATTTCCACACGTTGGCATAAAACCAGGAACACACACACACACACACACACACACACACAGACTCAGAGTGAGTCAGTCGGTGACAGTAATGAGGGCCTCGGGCTACAGTGCAGGTGATGTAGCGTCACATCCAGCCACAGAAACATGTATCGGATTAGATTCACCCCAACAGAGTCTCCTTCCACTTCAACCAGCCACTTATTCCTGTTTCATAAGACGAGCAGAGAGGATGACACTTCAGACAGAGTGAGCATCTCTCCTCCTCTCCCTTTTCCTCTCTCTCTCTCTCTCTCTCTCTCTCTTTCATCCACAAAGAAATCAAGAGGAGGAGGAGGAGAGATCTTCGTCCTCTAACTTATTCTGATGGCGTATCTTCTCCCCATCAGTCACGCATGGATGCTAATCCTCTGCTATGCTTCTGCGGAAAAAAAAAGAAAAAGAGGAGCGCAGAGAGATGGAGGGTGGAGGGGGAGTCAAAAAGATGTGACGGAGTGTATTTGCATTTAGGGGGAAAGTTATAGGACGAGGGATGAATCCTCAATGGGAGAAGCCATTATTGTCTGACGGCGAGAAAAAAAGAAGAAGAGAGAAATGTACCTGCTGCTCTCAGGCTGCATTAGGCTCAAAGGTGAGCAGTCGTCTGGGCCCATTAGAGAACTGAGAGCGATGCTTTTTTACCTTCCTTTTCATTCTTTAAGATGACAGTCTGAGTCAGAGGCTGCTCTCAGATCAGAGCCTGACAGGAGGTGATGATACGACGGCAACGACGATCAGAAAAAATGGTAGCGACCGTGGCACGGGTCAGGTCGGTCTTTAAAATTCAAACCTCAGAGCGCGAGCTGCCAGTCGTCTGACAGTCTGATTGTCTTCAGGATAATCACCTCCACATCACTGCCTCCAATGCCAAAGCTCCATGCGCACTCAAGAATTCACATTCTGATGTCTTGATTTATTCCTATTAGCAATCGCACATGTAAGGCTTCCAGTTTAATGTTTTGTCCCACACAAACAAATTAGAAGTCTGAACACATAACAGGCTCCAGGGATGAAGAATTAATGAAGAACAGATTGAATCATTAATTGTATGTGAATTATGATTCTAATTTGAGTTGTTCTGTTCTGAAGCATCCTACATACAAGTCTGAGTCAGATGAGATGATGATTTAATTTTCTATTACAGTCTGCCTTCACTTATCAGTTATAAGGTCTTATCCTAATGCATTGCGTAGATACTTGTCGGACAACATATACAACCAACATCAGCAGTATCCGAGCCCAAAGGATCCTACAGTCCATCCGTCTCCCCCCTCCACCCTGCTGAGTACAGAGCACAGAGCAGCTTCTTCCCCTCAGGTTGTAATACTGAAGTCGTCCTCCGCGCTGCACCATAAATAACATAAACTCTACATACGCTCTGGGTCAACATGCGTTAGGTATATATACATACTGGAGACAAAGCAGTACATGTATCTGCTCTTTACCATCAGGGTACAGATGTCACTGTTCAGTGCGTACGATGAATACGTCTGACTGTCTCACTGTGGCAGGAGCATTTGTCAATGAGTGAGACTATGAGGTACTGAACTGTGATGTCTTTGTACATTTTCACCCCGAGTGCATGTGTACAGCTGTATACGTTTGTTTAAATGTGTGACTTTGAACAACCCTGTCTTGTAAAATGGCAAATTCATTTACCTTGAAATGCCAGTTAAATTACAGTGACGCTCCACAGACTGCCACGACAGTCCTTCTGATCTCTGTATGAGTCTGCCAGCAGCGGTTGCCGTTTTTACGTAAATTATCTTCATTAGTTATCATTTATTAAACCAGAAAATGGCGGCAAAGAAAAGGAGCTACCTGCCCTCCATCACAGTGGCTAACAAGGTGGATGAACCAGCAGCTTAGATGCCTTCCAGACTGTTTGAGCAGAATGGAATTTCAGGGAGAGACCTGATAATCTCATTCAATACAAACTGTGTAATCCTGTCACATCATGGCAAAAGAATATGTGTTGTCTGGACACTTTCCTGCTCACTGTGAGCCTTATGTCCATATTATTGCCATTCCCATCGTCCTGGTTGTTTACAACTTTCCCTTGGCCAACAAGCCACTTGCAATTGATACGCACTCATAGTCATTGTGAGACTACAGATGCAGCATCCGAACGCATTCATTTCCATATCTGGCGACTCTAAACCATGTCACTGGAAACAGGATGTTCTCTGTAATTCACATGGAGAATACTGATGATCTCCCGGGTTCTTCAATAGTGTAAGTCAACATCCTTGCCGTAAACATTGTCCTAAAAGAGATGGTCACCATTTTCTGACCACAAACCCAGAGTCGCCTGAGCTATCAAGGTCCCCACATGAGAACGATAATGCCTTCAGAGACGGGGACAGAGAGGGGTTAAGAAAAAAGCTTGAGGTGAGGAATACCAAGGACGAGGACAGCTACAGGAAGAGATGCTAGCAGAACAATGAAGATGTGTGGAGTGGGGTGAGAAGCATCACAGGTAACACTTGACGGAGCTGTGGGTGGACGTGTCCTCCGTACCAGTGTTTCTGTTGAGAGGAGACTCGAAAATGGAGCGAAATGACTTCAAAATCTTTCTACTTGTTGCTGCATTGTTATTCTGTAAAGCACACTGAATTGCTTTCATGCATGAAATGAACTACACTAATAAATACCTTGAGTGATCAGATCTCTGAACAGTTTTATCTGATCCCTCCTGAAATCATATCCTGACTGCATATTCAGTTTTACGTCAGAAGCTAACGATGCACTTTTATTATATATATATATATATATATATTATATATATATATATATATATATATATATAAATAACATTATTGCAATACTTTGACTTAAAATTCTGTGTTTTTCTTCCACTGACAGTAACTCCGCACTGAGCGACTAATAAAATGCTTCTGCTCAAACTGAAAGAAAGAGTGTGAGATGTATCTGGATGCCAGACTGAAGGGACACAGTGTGCAGGGCCCCCCTCATGTTCCTTAATGGACCGGGGCCTGTGTCTCTGCCTCATGGCGACCATCTCTGGTTCAAATGTTGTCAGTCTTGCTCACAAATTGAAATAATAAAAGCAGAATGAACTCTGGGTTATTTTCTCTCTGGTTTCCTCCCCACCTTTAAGCCCAGAACAGGAATGAGGTTCGTTCTTTCGTGATGCGGGATGCAATTAAACCCTATTCTGTCTCCTGTGTGGCAGCGGGACAAATGGATTTCAGCACAGTTCACGAATTCATAGATGACGAAATTGCCAATAATTGCTTGAGCTCGAGCCGATGCAGAAATATTCTTCTCCATCATCAGCTCAGACACAATGTTCCCCTCTCTTTTTTTTCATTCTCCCTCTCAAATGAAAACCGCTGCAGATTGTTTCCTAACGAGGCCGGTGCAAGCCACATACAGCGAGACAAGACATCTGCGTCCGTCTGATGTTCTCCTCCGCTGGTTGCCGTGGCAACCATGATAAGCCCCGCTTCCTCTTGACCACAAAGCCACTTAGGAGCACCTCCATCATTATCCCAAGGTGCTTTTCAATGAGGAGGGTATTGTGGAGGTATGGTTGCTGACTGCCTCTCTATTTTTTCGTTTGCATGTATGTGGCTGCTGTGTTTGGGGCCAGAGAGAGAGTCACTGTTACAATGAATGGAAGTCAATGAGGCTGACACCAGCTCTGAATGACAAATAGTGTCACAATGCCTTTTCTATCCACATGATTTCAAAGGTTTGAAAACACCTGTCGCTACTGAAACTCACAAATCATCCGCTGCTGCAGCAAATTCTCCCTCTTCCTCATCTTTATTCCACCGTTGCCATCACATTAAAGCACACTCACAGTTACTTGATACAAATGAGGATGCATAATGGCATGCAGCAGTCATGTTGGTGAGGGATGTTGAATACAGTGGTGTGCTGAAAGAAATGTGAGAGGCTGCTATAATGATCCGCTTACCCTCCCTCCCCAGGGCCAGAGCCAGCATTTTGGAAAAGCTGAAGTCTGAGCCAAGGCCTAAATTTCAAAATAAAAGTTGTAGTGATGAATAATTATCCTTCGAGACTTTTACACTTGACTTCAGTCAAAACAAAAAAATAAATAAATAAATAAACAGGTTGCAAAAAGACTTCCGTTGTTATGCAGTATGTTTAGCATTCAGCTGCAAATCCCTACAGACTGTCCACTTTTTGTCAGCCGGCTGGATTGTTTAGTAAAAAAAACAGACATCTTACAGGAAGATATCCTAGAAGAAACTGAAAAAAGACAAAGACTCTAGTGTTTTAGTACAGTACAAAATTATTTCATTTCTATTTAAAAAGAAGAGAAAACACACTTGTTGAAAGTCTAAACATGTAGCTTTGTTTTGTCCTAGTTTCCTTGTTGTTGAACCAAACACATAAGCAGCCATGTTTGTCAAGTCTATTTATCCTAGATGATGAATGTTTGCCACGGTTTTGGTATTTTAACGTGAGCCTACAGCGTCAGATAAGCTCAAAGGAAATCACTAACAAAAGTGTACGGATGTGAATTCACTGATGGAGAGAGCTCAGGTCAAAGTCAAAGTCTGTTCCCCTGTTGATATGTGTTTCCTCTTTCCACTGGGGTGTGAGGCGCTTTAAAACTGGCATATTTTCTACTAGTTCAAAAGTTGTCTATTAAACCTCAGAAAAAAGACAACTACAAAAAATTACTAAATCTCAAAAAGGAGGCACAGAAACTCCCAGAACTCCCAAACAGCGTTGTTGGCACAAACATACACCTTGAACAACAGAAACCAGCGTATGGAGCTCATTATTGTCAATGAGATATATGGGATGAGGTTTTATATGAATTGTGCCGAGTTGTACTAATGTTGATTTGTTCCTCGTGTAAAAGAACTGGTGCTAATCAACCCATCACTGACTGACATGACTGTCAACACCAACAACATTTTTATTGTTCATTCCACCAAACCTCAGCAGTGACAGATGATAACATCAGCTTTAATAGAAATGACTGTTGAGGTTTTATTAACAAAGTTAAATGTAAGGCATTTTGTACTTTTTTACTTTTGTACATTTTGCACCACATTATATCAAATAAAACCTTGATTCTTGTTAATCACACAATTGATTTCTACCTGCGTTACTAAGATCATTTAGAGGAAACTCCTTCCTGTTTCCCTGAACAACTCTGCTCTATTTATTCATACCTCCAGTTCGCAGAGTTTCACACCGTCAGACTTTAAGCAGCAGATCTATGAGTCATAATCAATAATTTATTATTTTCTTCCACGGTCTTACAATGTTTCATTAATATTTTATTACTATCATAAAGGCACACACTTTAATATGATTTTATTTGTATTCATACCCTTCATTACCTCTTTTTTTTCTCCTCACTGTTTGCTCTGTAATCTGTACTCCTCCTCACTGCTGCTGTTAACAAACCAATTTCCCCTCTGGGTTCAATAAAAACAAAACTATCAGGAACAGGTACAGGAACAGAAACAGTAACTGAAATCTCAAATCATCTTCAAATATGCGGGGACCAATCTGAAAACAGATCATGTCTCAAAGTCAAAGAGGAGGCATTAAAGTGGATGAGGGAGGAGGAGAGGACTTCAATGCTCGAAGATGTTGATTGGCACGCTTTTGCCGTGCGATGTGTGCCGTGAGTGCAGGCTAGCGTTTTTGGTAGTTGTGATAACACTAGCTGTTGATGTATTAATTACTATGGATTAAGTCTCTGGATTTTCCTCAAAAGAACTCCTACCATATTTTAACAATTTAAACCACCCCAAGGGACGGTTTAGAAGTAGGCTATAGAGATATTAGGCTATATATAAAATGTTTTAAATTAAATATACACTATGTACACACTGTCATCGTGGTTATCTGCTTCTATTTGATCAACTTACGTGCATTGAGATGATATTATCCAAATATAAAAAGCTCTGTTTTGTCCATCTTTCCATCCAGCCAGTATTCTGCCTGACGCAGTAACCACAGCGGCAATGACACAAAGTTGCGCGGCCAAAAAACGCTCACTTGATTCTGAAATGCAGGTCCAACGTATTAAGTAGGGGTGTGCATCTCTCAGTTTTAAGACGATTCGATACGCAAACTACTGTAAAAGTGCCTCTTTCATCGTAATTATACTTTTACACAAAGGTTTGATTCATTTACATTCACAAATAAATCCTTGATTGCTTTTTGGCGAGTCTTTCACTTTAATGCCGGGGATCCCATACTGTACATTTCAAACATAAACCAGTGAGGCTCTATGGGCTGGCAAATAGACTACTCTACAGCTGTGCTGTTACAGTATTGAGCGGCAGGTTGTAGCAGCTTCATGCCACACACAACCACACTGTTACCTGCTCCAACATGACTTCATAGCTCACTGGGATCATTTCGGGAGCAGAGCCTTGTGCCTGCCTGATGTTGTTGATTCACTTAGATTGTGTTCATTTTCTTTCTAGATGTTTGTGCTTCTACTGTGGTTGAGTAGTCTCAAAGTGAAATAGTTTAATTATTTGTCTGTTTTAAGTGTGTTTATTGCTAATATTTCTAACGTTGTCTGCACCAGGTGTTTTAAAATTGTCAGGATCCATATACCGCTCTGCTGTCTGACTTCCTGTCTGTCTCGATCTGCAAATTCGATGCGGCTGTGGCCCGCTCAGACACTGCATGTATTCTCCGCTTCTAGGAACGCTGCTGAGATGTGTCCGATGTGTAGTACATGGCCAAGACGATCCCGATGAAATCTGGCGCTATCTTGCAAAACATAACTTATGTTATGTGACAAGAGATATGCCACTTACTCATACTTACATCGACTAACAGCAGCATGAAAACACACAAACAGTCAAAGTTATGAGTTATTGCTCATGTAAGTTATTCAGTGTTCACTCACAGTGGTTTACTGGGGAGGTCACTGGGAAATCTGACACACTGGCACCATTGTCTGGGCTTTACTTAATAGGTCTAAACAATCATATAGTGTAAACATTCGCTAGATAAAGTCTCTAACCTGGATCTTCATAAATGAATGATGCACCGCAACAATCACTATAAGAGCAAATACTACCATCCTGTTACCATGAACACAATACTACATTTACATCCTAATGTCTTTAATTCATTTTAGCCAAGTCCACAATGGAAGCCCTCAAACAGAAAGTGAGGAGCAGACAAACATGTTTTTAACTCTGAAACTCTAATTGGTTCTCACAATATATATAACACACGCACACACACACACACACACACACACACACACACACACACACACACACACACACACACACACACACACACACACAGTCTGCCTGACCCTGAGCGCTCTCTTGTTTCCTATTAGTTTTAATTGACTCTGTCTCCCGTCATGTGTCGACCCTCTCTCCTCCCTCCCTGACAGTGGCTGTCTGCAGATCGCCGTGGTGACGTCCTCAGTGGAGGCAGGAAGTTATGTCAGGAAGTTGGTAGTTTGGCGAGGTGGATGGAAGGTGACTCGTCAGGCTGAGTGGCCCGTCGTGTCCGGCGGCTGTCAGGACGCCTGACCTCCTCCTGCTCTCGACATGACAGAGAGGATGGCTGAGTGTCAGCTTAACTGCTCCGCCTGTCATGTCTGTCACGCCCGGCGATACAGGAAGTCATGTTTTCTGAGCGGAGCAGTTGAAGCATTATTTATTTTTTATCTTTTGGAAGAAAGGAAGTGAAGGGCATCCTTTTTCATCCTCGTTCCTTTTTTCCATAAGGCACCACAGCCCTCAGAGCAGCTCGCTGTCACCAGGATGAAGCTTCCTGGCAGGTTTCTCTGCAGTACGTAAAGGTTTTATAGGCTGACGATGAGGTTTGACAGAAGCAACAACCTTAAAATGTTTGGTCTTTTATATCTCACAAGCCATCACAGTCAGTTAATTAGTTCCCACTCCTAAATGTTCAGGACAATTATTAATCCATGCGGTCAGACAGAGGAAATGTTTAGTTCCTGGCTTTGTTCAGTGTAGATATTCAGGACAGAACGTCTGATAATCATCAGATTTTAACTAACGTTCACCAGCTACTGTTATCATTAACCTGCCTGGAGGCCCAGGGTTAAATGGAGCTGTGGACCCATCCTGGTTCTTCCTACTCCTACTCACAGACTCAGAGGACTGCACTGACCGATTCAGTTTTGTCCAAAGCCTCAAACCAACCAGCACTTTGATTTAAGAACATTACCTTGCTCCAGATCAAAGACATGGGTAGTTCATGTGTTATGGTGTCAATCTTTGTTCTTGAAGTTGTTTGCAACATTAGTTCTACATGTTGCTGATGTGACGAAGAACGTTTTCTCCTTCTGTTCTGGTTGTGGAATGATATCAGTAGCCATAGTTTTGTCAGTGCCATTAGATTGATGACGACCAATCCTGAGACGTACAGCTTAGAGCCATTTCAACCAACTCTCTTGTTGGTGAGGTTGGCTATACCCCCGTCATGTTTTCAGATGGTGACAGTTAATATAACATTTACAATCATTCAACAGCAGGGTAGGATTAAAAAAAGGATAACATTTAAATAGAAGACGAAGGCAGCAGGAATCACCTGCCACCGCACAGGAACTACAGCATCAAGTCTCGATGATGGATAAATACACACCATATAAAGGACAGTTTGTATGTATGACACACGTTATAAGCTCGTCTTAACACTGTCCACACTTTATGCACTACAAGAAAGGATGAACTCAGGTGGCCTTCATCAGGTGACTTTTGTCATCATGGTATCAATGTTAAGGTGACCTTCATCTCAGGTGGCTTGTCATGGTTAAAATAATAGCCACAGGGTCACCACAAGACAGGAAGATCATTGTTCTGGCTGAAAGCTGTGTCTTTGACCCATCCATTCCCATATGTTTACCACTCTTTATATTATGTCTGCTGAGATTTCCGTATAAAGTTAAAGTTAAAAATGCTTTATGATAATCAGTGTTGGGCAAGTTACTTTCATAATGAAATATATGACATCTCACTAGTTACCTTCATTTTAAAGTTATATGTTACATTAAAAAAAAAACAATGACGTCTGCGTACGAGTAATATATTACTCATTGCACTACTTTCTAGTTACATTCAAGGAAATCATGTTGTGATTCAAGAATGTAAATTAGAGGAGGATCAGGCTTCATCATTGGGCTGATGACACAATATATTGCTGAAATATTATAAGAAGCACGTTATATTATTCCGTTACATAAATATATCACTGTCACTCACCAACACTGGTGATAACACACACAAGGACTAAAGATAAAGTAATGATGCAGAACCTTCCAGTAGACCGATTCAGAAGGAGATTGTAACTCAGCGCTGTGTCCCTCTGTATTGTTGAGTCCTTGATATTCTGTGGCTGTGGTGACTCCACTGCTCAGATGTCACGTTATAAATGCAGGTGTGAGCAGGCCTCAAAGGCTTCTGGACAGTTGGCGTGTAATCACAGGTTGGAATTGAGGGATTTCAGGTTTGGAGTTGGGCAGAATTACACAAGACAAAAAATAAAATAAAAAAAAAACACAGCACCTTTAAATTCAAAGTGACGAAAACAAAAAACAGAAAAACACCAAATGAAAATTATTTATATCCAGCCAGGAAAACAGAAGGTTTAATTTGTTTTTCCCACAATATTCATGTTCGTCATCAATTCACATTTTGTCATCTCATGTGTTGTGAGTCCCTCTGCTGAGCCAGGTGACTCTGTTCAGTGTTGATACAATGCTCTGATTTGCATCTCTTCATTTGTTTTCATTTGGACTCAGCATTTGTCTTTTTCCCCAGCAGCACTTCAGAGGAGGGTGCCACATAGTTTGGCTCTCAGCGATTCAGAGCCAGTTCCCCTTCCTTTATTATGCGTAATGGAGTTTTAATGACGCTATTGGTGAGGTTGGAGGAGAGCAGAATTAAGTGCACACCTGAGGTGTATTGAGTGCTGGTTTACATAATGTATACCAAGGAGGCTTTAACTTCTTAATGAAGAAACATTCATTCATACTGGTGGCACCATGAAAGCTCACATTAGAGACTCGATTTTCTCTGCAGTTTTAAAACATTATCAGGAAACTGAAAGAGTTAACAAGCGCTGAGCCACTTTACTTTTCTACCCTGCAGGGAAAATAAGAGATCAGCAAAAAAGGAAATGTTTTATTACAAATCATCACAGCTTCCATTCAACGATTCAACTCAAATCTCTGTCTTTACAAGTCGTTGAGAATATTGACTCCTGGCATCTGATTTTCCAGAAACTAAAAGTTTAGAGGGGCTGTGAGAGCAGCCATCTCTGCCTGCCATGTCATATCAATCAAAATCAGCCTTAAAAATGTCTGTCAACCTCTTTTTCAATCAACCAAACATATATCTGCAGGGAGGTGACACGTCTTTCCTCAGGTGGCCGAGGTATAAGCTATCAATGCTGTGATTTGTTTTCCTTTCACGTTACTTCCCAGCTGTCGGGGTTTGTCCAAACGTGATACAGTTTTCTCTTCTTTTTTCCAGTTACTGCACACTTAACTGTTCATTGCATGGACGTAGGAAGTGTTTAAAACGTGGACAATCTAACAGGGGACTAGTCCCCACAGGATACAAGTCATTTCCTGTAGTCCCGTGCTTAGACACTACTATCTGGGTATAGCACGACAAAAGTGATGGGTGCATGCTATAATTTCATCCAGAGGAAGTGTTTGGGTGCCACAACACATATTTGAAAATATTAAAAAGCTAAAGAGGTACAGAAATAAACTTGCTGACTGCAGCTTTGTGGCACCTGCCCCTGATTAACTGTTCACTTTGGCTGCTTTAAATGCAATCATACAATCCCAAAGATTATCCTGAAAGGAGATGCCACACAGTTAATCATCAGTAACAAAAAAGAAAAGCTCATAGCCAGATCTCCTCCCTGCCTTGATACCTCCATCATTGTATCCTTTATAAGTCTCCTTCAGCCCTTGTTCCTTCTTCATTTCATCCCTCTCTTTGTCTCTGTCCAATTTAGTCTCATTTGCAATCAATGTGTAGTCATGTCATGTCTGCCTTCTTCATGTACACTCTCTTTGACCAAGGCTTTTTGTGGTGACAGTGTGTGAGAACCATAAATCCGCTGCCGGACCAGACAACATTAGCAGCACTGTGTGTGCATGCTGTCAGTTTGTCTAAACTGATTTTAAAAGTTGTTGGCATTTGTCCCACACTCATACAGTAGCTTCAACAGCCATGACTTATACAGGTGAAAGGTTAACGGACTATACAATACTTTTTGTTTTTTTGCCACTTCATGAACACTCAACTTGTATTTGGACTTTAGTCAACAACATTAACTGAGGTTTCTTTTGTCCTTCACTGACTCCTCAACGTCCCACAGTCTCTGATATCTGCACTGAGATACTGAATGTATTGCTGCGTCAGGGTTTTAGATGTCTTAACCATCATTTCCTCCAAAGTCTTTTTGACTTTTCAAAGCTTTGGGTTATATTTAACAGCTGAATAACCACATTAAAAACCTTTGGCACAGCTTTTCCAATGGTTTACTATATTTTCTGTAAAGCCGCGATGCCGGAAACGCCTGTAGCTCGCAAGCCTGAGCCGGAAACAAAGCAGACTCGGAGCTCACGACTCGAGTCACAGCAGGATAGCACAAACAGGAGGCGACATTCTGAATGAGTAGTAGTATCCACAGAACTTACTACTACGTTAGTGGTTAAGAGACAATGGGCTAGGACTGCGTTTCCATGGTAATTAGGCAATCCTGACTCAAGTGACTCAGACAGCCAGGTTCAATTTAGTGAGTGAATCATAATGATTTGAATCCTTAAAGGAGCCGTATTTACCAGCTCCACCCGGCAGAGCCAAACCTTGTGTCTAAATGCTTGTTGGAACTCACCATTAACATCAGCTGAGGGGGAGAATAAATGAACAAAAGGTCATCTAAAGACCAAATTTAGATTTATTACTCCCTCCAACAATTACACGTCTTCTAGAGCTTAAATTGATGTATTGATGTAACTGTGCCAATAAGAATAAAAATCAAACTTAACCATTGCACAAGAAGCCAATCAGACTTCACCCTGTACTCCCGCTCACTTGGTGGAGTCCAATAAACAGCAGCCACAGTGCAGCCTTACCTGGACTCTATCAGGATGCTGATGTCACAGGGAAAATGCTAAATAAAGAACTAAAATAAGTCGCTCAACAGAGAAAATAAAACCAGCTGAGGAGTCCAGCAGTCCAGCCCTGAGATATCTAGAGTTCTTCGGTGGTCTGATAACTTTGCAGACATTTCAGAAAACAAAGACATCATTCAATGAGAAAAAAAACATTTTGCTTTCTGTTTATGACGTTTCCAACAGTTTTGTTCAAAAGTGTTGTTTTGATCAGCAGATTTTTTGTTTTATTTCCCTGTTCAGGCAAAATGCAGCATTAAGTTCTTGTAAACAGTCTGCCAAGTTAGTTCATAGTGAATACTATGGAATACAGTGTTTTATCGGATTAAATTGATATAATTTGGGACACAGCATGTAAATAAATGCGGACTTTTGGCAGTGACAGGCTTGTTTATCACTAAATAAAACCTCCATTTTAGAAGGACGTTTGTGTTTTTTTGAAGAGTGATTGATGAAACATCAAGGGGGTAAATCCGTCACCATTATCATTACCAACACGTCAGCCCGACTTTGAACACAACACGGTGCAACCTGCCAAGGAGAAATGCTAATTATACTAATTACAAAACATAGATGGTATCCTCCTTGTGATGTGAACCACAAATGGACGTGGATGGAGGATCCATTTTGGCACCGATAATTGCATGTTACCATTTTACTGCGGGTGAGTGCATTAGATGGAGAACTCTTTGAAGCTTTGCGGCTGTGTTGTGGCGCTGAGGTCTCTTCCATAAAACCCATTAGCTTCTGTGTGATAGTGGAACAAGAGCGGGCGCTAAAATCAGCTGCCGCTTTCTCGTGTTGACCCCAAATGCAGCCTGAGAGTGTCCAGGGCTTCATATGAGGGCTGCTGCTGAGCCGTAATTACATGACAACCTTTAAATAACTGTAGCCTATAGCTGCCATTTGATAATGTGTCTGTGCTGGTTTGTCAGGGAGAGCATGGCCACAAGTGTGTCTGTGGCTGGAACAGAGCAGAGCAGCAATTCATCACAGCAGTTTGGCTGGAAAAAAAAATACACCATTAAGGCTTGAGAGAGTACTTTAAATCTCTGGTGTTAGGTGGGAACTATTTCTCTCCAAATTTGGTGATTTTCATGATTTGGGATCAGCTGGAGGAGCACACTGTTCACTGCAAAAATATCACAACTGTGAGGTCGGCGTTGGCTGTAACTGGGTCTCTTTTTAAAGCTGTATGTTTAGATACTGTACTTCTGTGAAGTTAGGGGAGCCACAGGGGACAAAGATGCTGAGATGCCCATGTCAAACTCCTCCTTCACTTGCATCATCACGCATCTTGAAGCTCATACTAATTTTTAGCTCAACTACAGAGGATAAAAACCGCATTAAACATGTTGAACAATTTAAACAAGGCAGACTTTATTACCAGCCTTTATTACTCACCTCCAGTGTCGTAGTCCACGAAACATTTCTTGAGCTTCACAGAAAAACAGTGTTGCAGCAAAAAAATGGTTAAGAATGACCCCAATAACAACATAAAATGGCGCAATTCAGCCCAACAGCATAATCAAACTCTCCAGAAGCCTGAGTCCCAAATTAATTTGAGAGGATGTTATTTACACCTGTAGTTTCTGGGCTGTCTTCATCAAAGATGTTGGCGTGTAGTATGTTGATAAAAGAATTCTGTGGAGGCCAGGCTGGGTGGAATGATAAAGCAATCTTTATTGAAACAGATCTCTTTAAAAGAAAGAAAAGAAGGATGGGTCTGCCTCACACCCCCTATTTACTTAACTTTGCTGACATCAGCTAAAGTGGACAGGATGGTCTCTCTATACTTAGATGACAATGTATAGTTGAGTCAGCTCTGAACCTCTGGTGTGGGCCCCTTCCTGTAGCTTATCTCTGATGCCCACCTCAGGGCTGATCAAGGCTCCTGGTCATGGGGAACTTTGCACTTTAGCATTCCCACACTTGTCTACAGGGGAGAATCTGGTCCTGTCCCATCCTGTCTTTTCACTATACCCTATTGTCTTAGAGCCCAAGATGTGCAAGCAACACACAGACAATACACACCCTTGACAGGTGACAGGTGCTTACAGCTAAAGTTCAGATTTCAGCTGAAAAATGATTGTTAATGATATCTTTTCAAAAGCAGCTCTCCGGCAGACTTGCAGTTCAGGGTTCATCCTTTTACAACCTGTAAATAGAAAGTTTTACCATTCAAGCCATCTTCCCACGATGTCCAGTGCACAATTACACTGCTGCACTGCAGAAATGAGCACTGGGAAACATGCTCTCTTAACTTTGACCATGTAGGGTCATTTCCACTGTGGTAGTGGGGAAATGTCCTGACACCATGATTATACCAATGTTTGAAAATAAAATAGGATGTATCAGTATAATAAGCATGACTGACAGTTTTCCTCTAATTATGAAGAAAATTCAAGTTATATTTAGTCTGAGTCATATTTCTTCTCTCTATGTTTTTAAAAGACAGTTAAGCTGTGCAGATAAAATCAGTTACTATGAAGGGAGATATAGAAAATAACTGATTGAAAATTGATTAAAAACAAGCTAAAGTGTTGACAGACCTGTGTGGATTCAGAAGTAACAGAAGCTGTTGAGTTCAGCACATCAACCTTGGAAAATAACCAAGGGACTCTTTGTTCAATGTAAACATCAGATCCTGAATATGATCCAAACCAGGTCCAGACTTATAACCAGGACGCTGACATGTCATGGCTGCAGAGTCAAACAGGAACCATGACCTTACCCTGAGGGACCTCCATGTCTCTTCAGGACGGAGCCTCTTATCTGTGATTGGTGGTCAGACAACAACAACGCACCTATTGTCATCCTTGCTGCTGATCAATGCTTCAATTCCACGGCGGTGACCTCTGCGATGGCCGCCGTGTGAGGGCATAAGTCAGTTGGTCTTTGTTGCGGCCTTAAGCAGCTGTTTTCATCTCGTCGCCAGCACCGCTCTCCTCCAGCTCTGACACGGGCTGATTGGTGTGTCATTGAGCTCCCAGCTTTATTTGACTGTCCATCAAAGCTGAAAGCTGAGGGGACCCTGTCTCTCTGGTTAAACCCGGCCCCCCAGGGGCCCCGAGCGCAAGGTCACCAGGCGAGTGGTGTGCCGGCGACCTTGGTGGGATGGGGTATAATATGAATACAATCATGCTGAGTGGCGAAATAATGGCGCCGTAAATTCAATAAACAACCCGGCGGAACTGACATCACCTTCCTTTCACGACATCTTTTTCTGACAGGACAAAGTAATACAGCGCTCCCCTGAGAGTCCCTGAAAACAGTCAATTTCTCTGTACTAAATGTCAAGGCAGCCACGCGTGGAAATATGAAAATGGAAGAGCAGAGGAGGAGGCACTTAACGGAGAGGAGAGGACAGCAGCACCTGCTATCAGCAGGAATCCCACGCTCTACCTGTCTGAGCATCTGAACTCTGGAGGAAAGAACTGTTAACCAGACACAGAGGAGAGGATGAGCTGCTGCTGCTGCTTGTTGGAAACAAGAACAAAAAAGAGAGCCAAGCTGGGAGCCATCTTTGACTTTGGCCCTCCGCTGCTTCACAGATTCATTAATGTTTTTGTCACCTTGGAAACATCTCTGAATACATTATTTCATGTGGTCCTTTACTGTCACCTCCAGCCGTTAAAGGGCTCGTCTTTAGCTCCTCTGTTCACTGCTGTCTTTATAACATCCCCTCCAATTCCTACTGCAGTTTACTGTTCAACAGTTCTGCCACAACTCTTGAATATTTCCATTATGGTATACTTCTGCTTGCCAAAGGATAGGCGAAATAAAAATGCCAACAAAAATTCAATAGATAGATGATTTCAAAATGAAAAAGAAATGTAGAAAAATGATAACACAGAAATTTATGTTTTACCTCTTTGCATTTACTGCTTCCGATCACCTCCATTGTATTTGTGCAGGTGCCGAACTCTGATATTTAAAAAGCTCAGCACATGAAACTGTATCTGTCTGCATGAATAGACGAGGGTGGGTAGAGGTTGTGTGATTTGGGTGAACTGACCCTTTAGATGTAAATGTAATCATGATAGAAGTGTCCTTTAAATGCGTCAGCGCAGCTTTACCTTCATCAGAGGTGACGTCCATCAAAGCTGAATGGCCTCCTGCTGGCAGCTGCTGAGAGGTTTACAACACAGCTGAGACCTGCTCACCTGCAGGAGGACGAGCTGAACGACACACACTACAGACCTGCTCACCCACGGTCCCACACACTCTACAGACCTGCTCATCCACGGTCCCACACACACTACAGACCTGCTCACCTGGGGTCCCACACACACTACAGACCTGCTCACCCG
>CAEMYA010000184.1:726199-739672 GCA_903131615.1 Diplodus sargus | reverse complement strand
CCCCCCCCCGCGCGCAAGCTCGACAGCAACAGATGGGTTCAACATGCTTTTTGATGAGCGGAGGAAAAAGAAAAGAAAAGAAAGAGGAAAAAAGAATAATTCCCTTAACGCTCCTCTGCTGGTGATTGTGGTTGGTGGGTAGTGGCATCCCCGATGGACTCCTCCCCCTCCCGAAGTGCTCTCATGCAGCCAGCTGAGTGATGAGCTCCTCGTCGTTGCAGATGGAGGCGTGCACAAGAGCGTCCTACAGGGAAGAAGCGGAGATCTGAGGAGGGATGCAGCTTCAGTGACGACCGGAGTTACTGAGTTTATTTATTTGCCTCTCATCATTGTGGTGCCTTTAGGGACCATCACTCCTTCTGTGCAGGACAATGCATCATCATTTGGGGCTCTCAACAAATGTATAAATGTGAAGGCACAAGTGGTGACAAGTGTTATGGCAGCAGTTGCAGTGTGGACCTCAGATGTGTTTTTTGTCAACAGCACAGGGAGAAAAACACAAGTCAGCCGAGAGAATGCAGGTTTTAACACTTTCAGAAGGTTTTTTAAAGGTTGAATGAGGATGAAAATGACCTTCAGGGAACATAAACTTAATCTGAAAGAGAAGCACTGAGTGAACATCAAACTGTGTTAACAATGAGAGTTCCTCAGGTTATCCTTTAATAAAATTCCAGCGAAAAAATGTAATTATATTTTTAAATTGAGTTATGAAATGCAATAGGGTGACCATGAGAAAATATGAGCTGTGATAACTGAAAAAGAAAACCTTAGCCTCAAACAGAAATTAATTCCCAATAACTTGAAATCACATATTCAGAAAATTGAATTTCAGGACTAAATTGTTGAATTCACTTTGAATTTGAAGCTGAGCGGAGGCTCTGACCTCAAACTTGAATCCACACTTGCAGCTCAGTGTGCTGTTTTATAGTTTGCTCATCGTTTTTGACTATTTATAAAATAAACTCTACTGCTTTATGATTCTGACATACGGTATGTTAAACAGGTGATAGAAAAAAACAGGAGGTAATAGTTTAAATCTTATAAGCCTACAAAAACATCCCGCCCTCTGATTTTGTTTTAGCAGCCTGTTTAAACAAATGAGCATGTTTTTCACCCTTTGTTCACCCTGGCCAAATTGGGGCCCTAAGCAGAGTTTCATTTTGAGCCCCAAAATGACAGACCAAATTGCAGACCAAAATGACATCAGGAGATTTTTTTGCAGTGCAGTTAATCACCCTGCAGTCATGTATCTAAGCCCCCCCAACCATTACAAAATGACTGTATCACGAAATGCCATTCAGGTTTACAACCTTTGTTAGTAGGAACAAATCTAATGGACAGCGTCTGTCAACAAGCTTGATGGCCCTGGTGGCGTACTGAGCGCGGGCTCTGTGTCACCCTTAGTGACAAACTTCAGCATTGACCTTGTTATGACAAGAAATCCATCATACAAGCAGATTATTAAGATTTGTTTTGGTCTTAATGGTAAATTACACAATGAAATTAATGTAAATTCTAGCCTCACAAAGATTAAAATGCAATTAATGCCAATACGACTACAATTAATAAAAATATCCATTATGATTTGATTTGATCATATTTCAATATTTCAATATTTTTATATACTTATTTTAAAATTTTGTACTTAGGTTCATAAGTTTTTTCCCATAAATGTGAAGTTTTTCCTCACTGGAATCGAGGGTCTAAGGACAGAGGATGTTGCTCACTGTACAGACTGTAAAGCCAACTGAGGCAATGTGATTGTGATTTTGGGTTCTATAAATACAATTTGATTTGATTTGATTTATATTCCTACACAACTGTTTGCTGCTGCAACACTTTAGATTTCTCCATTGTGGGTTAAATAAAGGATTAGCGTATCTTATCTTATCTTTAGCTCCATAAAAATAGCCCAAAACTTCTATTGACAGGATAGAGTGATAGGCTATAAACCTGAGCCAACATACGACCACCAACTGGTCAATTAATCACTCCTTTTTCAACAGAGGTGACGGTATATCCAGTTAACAAGACATTCAACACATGATAATCAGGGCCGCTGGAAAATGTAATCTCCAGTCCACATCTCGACAGAATGATCCTCTCTTCTGTCTCATGATTAGCAGGCTGGCAGCTGGGGTGTTTATGCCACAAAGTTCTTCTTTTTGATTTCAACAACATACCCACCTTCAAGTGAAGCACGAGCCTCCTCTTGCTTTGACTTTTTCTTTCTTTTGCTTGCTCCTGATTCATATTCCCGTTTGGAGGCCATCTCTCCACCTGCATCCAACTGCCTGTCGGTGCATCTGACCGCTGATTGGTCAGATGCTGCCTGCTGTCAATCACTATGGCATCGCATGCGGTGTCAGACTTCTCGTCTCTTTTTCTCTCTCTCCTGCCTCAGGCTGACTCGATGCTCAACGCTCACCTCACTGCAGTGATGCTCATCCTTTGCACATTTGCGGAAAATGCGTCCCCTTACGCAAAATGGGGCCCCCCCATGGATGCCCTACGCACAGCGCATGCTCTGCGTGTAGGGAGGGGCGGCGCTGTTCGTTAATTCTGGCAGTTACAATGTTATCATGGAAATGGTGGAGTAATTTTTTTTGTGATAATTAAGGTGATGCTGATTTAAGTTAACCCATCAGATTGATACGTCCAAACTAGTTGTTGTATGAGGTTGTGGTTATGACCTTTCATGTCTGGAGGCGGAGTTACAGGTGACAAGATTGGCAAGCCAGTGACCAAAGCCAGTGAGCCAGTGTTTCAATATTTGTAAGTGTGACACCGTGTTTGTAGCAACAAAAAAAGGAAGTCGAGACATCTGTAGTTAACGTAACCAGTGTTCTAATCTATACATGATGTTTTCCAGCCCTGATCAAGGGTTTTTGTGCATAACCATAACAGTGGCAAAAATATACAGTGTCACCTTTATCTGAAACTGACTTTTAGTTTAATCAACATCATATGGTCAGCGTGTTTCTGTGAAACCAGCACCTGGTCCAAAGTCCCATCTCAATACATTATTTCTCCCTTGGTTCATGGTCTCCGTCAACACTCTTGTATTTTACAGACTTTGCCTTGACTGAGTGCAGGTGGCTTTTGTTTTCCCTTTTCTGTCCTAAAATGTGCAAACTGAAGGCTGAAGTGGTGAATCTGTCAGTAAGTGTTAGTGGTCCAGGTCAGGGGAAGAGATGCTGCTGTTTGTGTAACTAAGCTTCATTAATGTGTTTTTTCCTTTATCCAGATAAGGTATCCATTCATGTCAGTACAAGGCAGAGAGGGCTTTTATTTCTCATTCCACTTTATGTCTGTCTCGGTTTCCTTTGTGAAAATCAAACATGTTAAAATCTTGATGAGAAATGAGCGACAGACAGCGACTCAACTCTGATGTACGGCAGCAGCAGCATCGTGAGGTCAGCGGTTGCCATGAAGACCTAACATTGATATGCAAATGTGTCCTTGGAACAGAAAGCATGTATTAGTGTACAGAGACATGATATTAAAGAGCAACTGCAATCAGAATGTGACCCTTCAGAGGCGACGCTCTGCTGCTGCAACCACGAGCGATAACCTCGGGGCCACGACAGGGAGAAGCTTTTTCGGGGAAAAAAAAGAAAAACGAAGGAGGTAAAGACCTGGACTGATATAAAAAGAGAAAAAAACAAAACATGGCTGACCAAGATGGAGCTGCCTGAGGACAGAGAGGAAGAGAAAGTGAGATGAAGGGAGGGCGAGGGAGATACATTTATATTATGTGATTAAAGGGGAAGGGGAGGCTGGGCGGCCGGTGACAGACAGAGTGATGTAGTGGGAGTCAAGCGGCAGCTCTATACTCTCTAATTGACCCCGGTTAGGATCCACACACCCTTTCCCCGGCTCACAAAGACCGCCTAATTGCTGAAGCTGATTGGGTCCTGATAGAATTACGGCTGTCAGTGAAGGTCATTAGGCTCAGATTCATCTTCCATCTCGGGGACGAGAGAAGCCGTCCTCCTTATTCCACAAGCTGTCTTAACGAGCTCGCCATGAGCTCTTTTGTCAGAGAGAAAATCCCAGATAAAGCAAAAAGCTGCCCTGCTCGCATGTGTGTGTGTGTGTGTGTGTGTGTGCATGTGTGTGTTTCGGCATGTTGTCTGCCTGTGATCTCGGATACACCGATCAATATTTGTGAGCGTGAACAACTCTCTCTCCCCTGAAGGTGGAGCGACGCAGAGCAGTGACAGAGGCTTTAATCGGGGAGGTCGAGCCGAAGCTTCCTGTAGCTACTCCGCCGGTGGTGAAACAGGAAGTGGACCTCCCAGATAAAGACAGTGTCACACCAGCCACCCAAGGATTCTCCTTCTGCAGACATTAACGGTGCAGCAGTGCAAGTTGAGCTGAGAGGTCTTCAACTAACATATATGTACATGTACACATACAAAGAGTTTTATTCCGATCTAAAATTCCTCTCACTGTAAAGAGCAAAGAGAAAAAGAAATAGCACTTAAACTGGAAAGCAACGCTGACCATAAATATATACTCACAGTGTTCTTACAATAAGGCGAGAAGGCGAATAAATGCTGTGCAAAAAAGCAGTAATTACCAACAACATACAAGGTCTGTGTACAGGTCAACTGTTTCTTTTAATTGTAGACAAGAAAACAAAAGTACAAAGAGTGCTGGAATAAATACTTAATGAGTAATGTAGGTTAATTTACATACATTAAGTGGGTGGTTATGTACAGTATATGCACATGAACATTTTGTTTTAGTGAAGATTTATATTCTACATGTTTAATTTAAACAACTAAATTCATCATCTGACATGTGCAGGGTTACTGGATGCCGTGGTGTCAGAGGGTTATTGACTGTGTGATTTCACCAGAGAGATTGTCTGTGGTAGGAATCGGTTCTTGTTTCTGGTTGTTTAGATGTACAGAGCGCTGTAGTGCCTACAGAACAGGGGGGAGAGGTTGGAGCAGGGCCTGAGTGACAGGCCTCTCCACTGATGTTTCCTGACCCTGGAGATGTAAAGAAGTGCTGAATGGAGGGCAGTGAGTTTCCCTGCAGTCCTGACAGTCTGTTCTAGTCAGTTCGGTGGCTGATCGAAACCAGACAGTGACGGATGACCAGAAACTGACTGATGATAGTTGTGGTTGTGGTGTAGAACTGGATCAGCAGCACTCGAGGCAGGTTGAACATCCTGCGTTGAGACAGGAAGTACATCATGTGTGAAGTCTTTGCTCGATGCCCACTTTCGGTTGTGGAAGATAGTGGATCCTAGAAATGTGGTTGGTTAGTTCCGTACAGGAGGGGACGCTGGCGATCGGTGCATAGACTCAAGTACTCGCTGATACAAATTCCAGCATTTAAGGCAGAATTGGAGGAATTTCTGATATTGGTGTCCCTCAATACCAAAACAACCCTGGCATCCACAGCTGACACGGTATTGATGAATGTTAGCTTTGTCATTTTTCAATCGTTTGCATGCTATTGCTAGCATTTAGCTCAACGCACCTCGGTGTCTAAGTACAGCCTCACAGAGCTGCTAACATAATGGACATCCCAACACATCAAACATAAACGACTGAATAGTTTGACTCCCAAAACAAGAGTGGTTCCTCCCTATATCCCTCTTTATACCACTCCAGCTCACTGCATCATTTGCTGCTGTAATAATAATTATCACCACTAGAAGTAGCAGCCCATCAACAATCATAAATAGGGGTCATAATGAAGTTATGACCAATATGAGTGTTTTTTTCTGAAGAGGATGGCCTGCAGATATCAGCATGTTAGCATGCTTATATTAGCATTTAGCTCAAAGCACCACTGTAAGTAGAGCCTCACAGAACTGCTAACATAGTGGTAGTCTTATTCACATTGTTCGAACTCCAAATCTCTACAAAAATCAAAAATCTCTCATTAAAATTGCTTCAAGTCTTTTTTGTCAGCTAATAATTGTCTAACTTCCTCCTCTAAATTTACTAATTATACAATTTTTTATTTGTTTAGAAAAGACAAAACAATAATGGATAAGACTGGCCACTATGCAGGAATAACAAGAAAAAAAAAAAAAACAGGCGAAAAAAAAGAAAAAAAAGAGATTTTACGTTGGAAGAGGGTGAAATATCTCGCAGACCAAAATGACATCAGGAGATTTTTTTGCAGTGCAGTTAATCACCCTGCAGTCATGTATTTAAGCCCAAAGCTGTCACACTGCTGTAGGTGGTTGAGTGTTTGTGTTTGTGCATGATCACATACAGTTCAGTCCTTATGTTCACCATCAGACACTCTCGAGAAGACAAAAGCTGATAACAGGTCGTCTGAAAACCTGCTGATCCTTCACAGCTCTGAACAAGGTCGGACAATCTGCCCGAGTTTGTGTGAGTGCTGGAGTAAAAATAAAAGAGAGAGAGAGACACACACACACACACACAGAGAAGAAGAGAGACAAATACAATGTATGATGGATTTAGTTCTTAGCGGGAGAAGCGGAACATCGATGATGTCCGCTGTCTTTTCCGTGTCCGCTCGCCGGCGATTTTCAGGATTTACTGTGAGAAAATCTCACCGATAGAGAGGGGGGAAGAGGAAGAGGCCTGCAGGGAGATGATGAGTCAACCAGCAGCTCTCACTCCTTCACTCCACAACTGCGCTGTCAAGGCCACAACCAGCAAACTTCTTCACTTCTGCATTTCACGGCAAAATCTCATTTAGACTGTTATAGAGCAGAAATAAATGTGGCTCAGTCTCCACGCTGACGGAAACGGAGAGCCAAATTCAAACCAAATAACAGTTCCAGAGGAGAGGAATGTGATTCAGAATCACGTTTGTAACAACACAGACACAGGTCGCTGGATTGAATCCCCCACCCACCCAGCTGCATCTCAAAGTATCCTTGAGCAAGATACTGAACCCTGAATTCCTCCTGGTGAGCAGTTGACTCCACGCATGGCAGCCTCTGCCATCAGTGTATGAATGTGTGTGTGAATTTGTGAATGTGATGAGTGTTGTAAAGTGATTTGAGTGCTATATAAGTGCTAAAGAAATGTAAGTACATTTACTATTTTTACATGTTTAGCTTTTTAGCTCTTATTAGACTGGGAGAAGTCATTAGACCCCCAGCAGAGGAAGAGGTTTTCAGGCCTTGGTTTGGGGGTAGTAGCTAATAGGACCGCTAACTGCACGACTAACTGAGCTAAGTAGTGAATGACAGCAAATGTGTTACTTTAAGTAACATTTAAAGCTCTCTATCCATCAGGAAACAAAGAGCATACAAAAAAACAACTTGAAAACGTTTTATTAGAAGCTCCATAAACCTGAGCTTGTTGATCATAGCAAACATTTTACATACATTTACTTCATTAGTTTAAAATTTGGCCACATTTTAATTTGAACATTTGACATGACAATATTAGCCATATGACAGAAAGTGATTCATTCTTATTCTGTATATTGTTGTGCACTTTGCAAAGTTAATTCAATTGTAATTATTCCCAACAGTTTTACCCCGTTCTCAGAAACCTGATTTAAAGGACTCTAATAGCCTGAACGACGCGCTATATTGGATATGTTTGTCTGTCAGTGTTTCAGGCTGAATCTGAGGTGAAATGGCTGCTGTGTGTTCTGCTGCAGAGATGGAGGCCGCTCGCTGCTCTTCAGTACATTAAAGCCCTCCAGCTGTCCATTAGTGCACCTCTGTCATGTTTAAGAGCTGGAGGTGGGAGTTGCACATTAGCTGAAAGCTAACACGAATAATATAGATGTGCGGAATTTAACCCTTGACCTCTGTTAGCATGCCCACACTGCCCAGCGGAGCCGCCACCACCCTCTAACGTGCTGGGAGGGAACACAGAGTAATCACAACAAATGAGTCAGTGAACGGAGAGGAAACCAGCGCCGTGAGCAGATTTCTAATGACGACTAATATTAGCATAACCTAATATGCTTGTTGATCAAGGGTAAACTTTTGGGGGAGGACATGTTAGGTGCAGAATAAACAAAAGCAGCTGCTGCCAAGGCTCCAGCAGCCTTCAGAGGGAGGAGGAAGACGCCGAGGCCATTCTTAATGTGGGCTGAGCCCGCTGCATGGATATGAGGCAATCTGTCTCATCTACTCCGGTTTCATATCAGCAGAGCTCTCTGAAGCTGCAATTAAATTCACAGGGTAAAGGGGGCAGTATGAACAATTGCATTAATATATTTATTTTTCTTATTTTACCACAAAAAAACATTTCTTTGTTCCTTTCCAGTTTTCCCCCGGCAGTTAATTGCACGGAACTCCTCTGTGCTTTCAGTTACAAGGCCACTGCTGCAGACCTGCCGCGCTTGTCCCTTAAATATTATATGAAGACTTAAGTAACAATTGTTGTTCTGTAGCCCATCAACTGTTCATGTTCTCTAAGTGGGGTGCACCATGGGAGAGGAGTGTGGGAGAGGAACTCGCCGGAAACCTGTTTGCAATGCATTTTAGGGGACGTAAAAGCAAAACACTGCAAAAATAAAGGGTTTATTTTAACATGCTAATCCAGTCTGTATTCAGCCTTCAGACCTAATTCTTCATAAAAGCAGAGAACTCTCCAGATGCTTTATCTTTACAAACTCAGCACGTGCTTTGTTTGCACAGAACTTTAGGTAATCATAGTTTCCAAAAATAAAAAAAGTCCAGCTGTGAGGCTTAAGACACGTAGAGCTTGACTCTCACTCAATGTAAACATTAAAACATGGGAATGAAAAGCTGGAACAACTTGATACATGAACTCTAATAGGACTGTCAGGGAGGCATATTGAGGGTTTTTTTTCAAAAATTTAAGTAATTTCCTCTGAAATTTCAAGTAAAAGTTGAAAGGGCCTCTCTGGATCATTTACCTTACAGAAGAAATGTGCAAAAACTCATGTGGTCACATGTGATGTGTGATTTTCCACATGGAAAATATAAAAAGTAAAGACATGTTAAAAACACACGTGCTTTACACAAGTGAAACATGATTTTTGGAACATCTTCATGGTATAGTATGTGAAGCCTGTGTAAATTCCCATGTGATAACCTTTAATTAAACAGCAATTTAACAAAATGTGGAAATCAGCAGTATCAGGAGGGGAAAGTAAGAATCACCAAATAATAAACAAGTGGAGAGCTAGAATGTCCATGGCAGCATGGTGGAGCAGAGAGAACCACAGCATGGTATTACTCTGTAATATATTTGTATTTATTACACGGCTCTTCTTAATGCTGCAGAACGCTCCATTCACTTGAATCGGCCTTCCCAACGTTTGGTGGTCAACTATTTTCATGTAATTGACCGTTGCTAAGCATATTTGACCACTGTCAAGGAAAGTGGCCTTTTTGCCTCTGATTCATGTATTTCGTAGCACTCCACACTCTAGAATCTTTGTTCTGCAAGTAGTCCGGTCACTTATCACCCCAGCATATTCTGTCGCTAAGCGACATCAGCAGATCTGTAGCCTACTTCTTATCGGAAAAAACATACTCCTAGGACACTAGTATGGATGAGTTTCACATTAACTTTAATATTTTTGGAAAATACAGTGATTTCGACTCTTGGCAAAAGGCTGAGTTGTCGTCGCCGGTCAAGAAAAGAAAATGAGGAAAGCAGCGAAGAGGGAGAAGCGAAACAGCACAAAGTTGTGGATGACAGAGACGCTGATAAACTAGAGGATCGAGACGAACTGAACACCAAAAAGAGCACAATGTGGGCCATGTCAGTTTTAAAAGACTGATTAGAGGACGTGAATTTCAGCGGACAATTCATCAGCTGTGTTCTAAAGAATGTTCTGTTCAATGTCTTTGTCGTTGGTTTGGCGAACTATAGTTCTGTGCTGAAAAACACGATGAATGGTAACAAATAAATTGTAAAAAGACACACGGTGTGAAGGTTTTTTTCATCTTGGCAAGTTGCATCGGGGTCCATTTCGTCCTGTCGGGACTTATTTTGCTGATGATGACCGCCGTTCTATACATTATACCTTACATAATCTTCTTGTCACATAAACTCTGTCATCTTACTGATTTGTGCACATCGTCTATTGCATATCCGTCCATCCTGAGAGAGGATCCCTCCTCTGTGGCTCTTAGTAAAGTTATTTTTGATTCTTTTCTGAAAAAGGTCAACTTGACTGAATATAATCAACTTATTAAACAACACTTCCGTTTTGTCTAAAGAAAATGAGGCTCAGGTCTCTATAATAACCAACATAATGGGTTAACATTTGCTTCAGTGTTTACAGTGTAAATTCAACTGCTAGAAGCAGAGGCACCATTATTATCTTTCCATGTAACACACACACACAAACACACACACTCCTACATAAGAAAAAATACCAACTCCCAAATCTCAGTGAACCACAGTGGAGCCTCAGAGAGTGTAATATGTCAAACTGCAGGCCGAGCAGGCAGCGCATGAATACCAAATGCAGCCTAATTGATTACCTAATTTATGCAATAACCAGTATTTTTTTAATTATAGTTATTTATTGCCCAAATGTTTACAGAGCTGGGCTGATTCATGGGCGGTGGGTAGAGCCACGGGTCAGGCTCAGTGGACCCTGTTTATAACGCTGACAGGAAAATTATCACAGCTCCACTTCATCATCGCTGCGGCTGGAAACTGAAAGTCGGCTCACGGAGTCGGGAGGAGGCAGAGAGGAGGATCCACAATCTGAATGTGATTATCAGAAAGTCACAGATTAGATTTGTTCTTGTGTTTGGGGGGTTTTGTGAGGAAAGAAAACACAGCTACAGTCCATGTCTGAAAGTCTCACTGCTCGTTTTAGTCCAACAGAAGAATTCTTTACAAGAGTGTCCTCCATTTTCTAAAGAATACAGCAGTGCTACCAATTGCTCAATGTGTTTTTGGTTTCATTTATTTTTAGTGCACTCTAAAAGTCTACCTGCAGAGAGCTGAACCCTGCTGATCCATCACAGGTTTATTTTTACACAAGGACCTTATCTCTGTGGTGAGGTGTGAATCATTTCAAGTCTTCCAGCACACGCTTATTTACACAAAGATGGAGACATGATTTTGTAAAGAAAAGAAAGAGAAGCAAAATGTTCTGCCGTCATTGTGTTTATTAAAGACTCACTCTGCTCTTTATATCCATTCCCCACCACTCAGCATCCAATGCTGATGGTTGGTAAAAAGCAAAATAACTACATAACCACTTCACTTCAACCTCGTCACAGAGAGGTTGTGCTGCACGATAACAACATCACACTACTGACTACCGACTTTTTCTTATTGTCGATTGTCGGAATGGCTTCTTTGATTCAACCAACTGTCCAAAACCCAAAGACTCTTCCCTCACTGTCATAGATGACAAATAAAAGCAGCAAATCCTCACATTTATGAGTCCGGAGCCAAACGATGTTTGACATTTTTGCTTGAGGAACAATAAACGATTAATTTATTATCAAAATAGTTACAAATTGATTTTCTGTCCATCAACCAGAGTCAGAAAATCATTAACGAATGTTGTTTTTGACAGTATACAATCTGACTTTAGTTGTATTCTCTCGTAGAAAACACATGAAACCTTTTGTTTTGTGTTGTAAATCAGCTTGACGGAGATTTTTACAGTGGAGAACCTACAACATTTGTTTCTGTGTCGACAGATCCAGAAACAGAAACAAATGTTGACGTCTGAGCGGGCCTGGGAGATGAGCGGATGTTTACTTCAGCCAATCTGAGGCGCAGGGGGAGCAGGGTAATAACTGCCTGGTGTCGCAGCGTGCTGCCAAACACTGTAAATGCAGAACTCTTGTACCGGCATTAAACATGTAGCGACGTAGGCGAGTGACAGAGCCATCGGATGGGCTTGAGATAGACTCTACATGACAGCAAGTTATCTAAATCCCGCTGGGACTTGAGGATAATGAGAAGGATTTCTTAAAGGCAGGAGGGATGAAGAAGAGAGAGGATGCAGCAAAAAATCCCGTAGTCGGAGAAGTGTCACTGCGTCGAGGTTCGGCTTGGAGAAAAACCTCGAGGAGAGAAGGACCTGCAGACTCCGCTGACCTCTGACCTCCTGTTGGAAGAAACCGCTCCGGAGTTCAGCATTTGCTGCCACTTTCAATTTGAAGCCTCCCTTCTCTCATCCCCTGTCCTCCCAGAATGCCGTTCTGCATGTTGATGTTGCTGCTAGCACCGAGGCCTTCTTACCAGCCTGTCCGGCTGTGTGTCCATCCTACAATCAGACGGCTTGACCTAAGAAATTAATCAATGAAAATAAGTAAATGCAAAAATAATATGAAAGAAAATGCAGGCATTAATGTGTCTATAGAATGTACCATAACGTCTCTCTGCTAACAGCTAGGACCCAGAGTGTTTCAAACAGTGGGCAGGGTGAGCTTGTGTTCGCTGCTGACTTAAAGATGAGTAATTTAAAGTTTAAACCTTTTTCAGGAAGCGAAAACAGATTAATCATGACATAAAAACATTGAAAAATGTGTTTTAAAATCTGACAAATTACAAGAACTTGGATTGTGCTCCCGTATCTTTTTAACAGTGTTTGAGAGATAATTGTAAACAGTTGATCAGCTGCAGATAAATACATATTAATGTGCAGCTGAAACTGAAGGCTGATTTTAATTAGTTCCTTGTGGTGTAACCCTCAGGACATGTTTTTTTGAAACACAAGATAAAAAATAAAAAAGATCTGAGGTTTGAAAAGTGGTTGGTTATATTCTAATTAATGCAGCACAAATTTGAAGACTCAAAAAAAATGAAGGGAAGGCTTAATCATCACCAAGTCAGTTAAACTTCAGGGATATCAGTCTGTGAGCTGCCGTGATTTCAAGTTTTTACTTTGATTTTCAGTCTGATTTTGAATCCAGACTGATTTTGGTTTCCATTGACCATTGTTACGTCATTTTGTTCTCAACAAATTATACAATGTACACCAGTAATAATTGAACACCTTGAATAATTAAAGCCGGACTATGCAGCATCAGTTTCCAGACCAGATTCCTTCGCCGTTTTCTAGCTTTGCACCAGTTTCGTGTATACGTTTTTCGCTACAGAGCTCCCCCTACAGCTTCGGCGCAGACACACTGTCGAAAACACTCGTTGACGAGCCTCCCCGGCCACCTAGCAGCTACTACGTTACCATGTGCATCTGTTTGCTAAGAAGCCAGCCGGCTAAACAGCGAGACATGTCTGGCACTTAGTGCACTTAGTGCTCTGTTCAGCTGGACATATCGCAGGATACAGGCGACAAATCACGCGACATTCAAAGACCGAACTAGAGAGCTACATACACAACGAGAACCTGGTTTCAGAACGCAAACAAACGTGTTTGGTAGCAAGTGACTGCTACGCTAAACACCCGCTAACTATCGAGCGAGCCATCAAGAAACCAAGCTAAACACATACAGGGCTCCCAATAAAACAGTCCAGCAATAACATTGTTCAAAAGACTATCAAGTCACGTTGCAAAGACAAAGTTCAGCCACTTACAAATTTCAACAGC